>JAVYIG010014105.1:0-43397 GCA_035222895.1 Strongylocentrotus droebachiensis
CGTGCTGTCTACGTGCAAAACGTGGGCAAAATGTGGGTATCCGTCCGTGGTGAGTACCGCCTCCGTACGGATTTGGGAGCACGCAGACACACCGTAGCACTTTTAGTGCACGAGGAACTTTCGCTGCGTTCGGGCTGCGGTCGGGCAACCGATTCACCCCCAGTGCGTGTCACTATTAACATGACGGACAAAGAAAGCGGACAAAATATACAGTTCCTCATTCTACCCTCAACAACTGCTGTGGTAGACAAAGGAACATCCCTTCACTGTTATTATGTACAAAATAAGTAGCACAGGTGAATATACATGTGACACCTGTTCTACACATTTTTGACGTGCGTTGTCGGTACTCCCTCCCTGCCTGTGCCGCTCCCTACCTACAGTACACGCCGAATATCTCCGCAACACGATTTACACGATTCAAAATTTACACGATTCGATTGCTCGCTCGAATCGTGTAACCATTTGTTTTACACGATTCGTCTTTTGCCAATTGATCGGAATTTGAATCGTGTAAACGTGTAATCGTGTAAAATTACACGATTCCTCAATTCAGGTCGAATCGTGTAATCGTGTAATCTGCCCGCCGAAAATCTCCGCAACACGATTACACGATTTAAATTTACACGATTCGATTGCTCGCTGGAATTGTGTTGATTCAAGCCGTCGAAGATGGCGTTATCAACAAACTCATAATTATGCTTACCATTTTGCCGGGCGTCAGGCGCGTACGCAGGATTTTTTCAAGGGGGGGGGGGGGTTTAACATTTATAAATCGGCCGAAAATTTCGCAACGACTCAGCCAGCCGCTGAATAAGCGGGGGGGGGGGGGGGGGGGGGGGGGGGGGGGGGGGGGTAAGAGGACACTTTTTTTTTTTTTTGGTCTCGAAATTTGAAAATTTGACATTTGCTCCGTTGGGGGGGGGGGGGGGGGTAAGGTCACCTTTTTTAGGTCAGCCGTGGGATTTTTTTTTTTTTTTTTTTTATTATATTAAAACAAAACAAAAAAAAAAAAATCCAAAAGGGGGGGGGGGTTTAGGGGGGTTATGGGGGGGGGTTAACACACAAACAAATACCAAAGGGGGGGGGTTAACCCCCCAAACCCATCCCCCCCCCCCCCCTGCGTACGCGCCTGGTCCTATCACTCCACCATCGGCTGGTAGCAAGTAAGTAGGGAGGAGGGGGGGGGGGGGGTAGCGTTGGTGTGGTGGAGATCAAAATTAAATAGGTCAGATAATGGACTAGTAGTGCAGCGGCTTAGCAAGAAAATTGTGCACTTTTTGACAAAAGCATGAAACTTCTAGCATAGTTAGTTTAGACCATAAGATTTATTTTCAGATGTGGAGGGAAGTCAGATTTGACCTCTGATGACCCTGAGAGGTCAAATCCAAAATGGCCGCCAGTCCGTATGGTCTAATGTACAAACACGCTTAACTTTTGAACCAAATAGTCCAGAAAAACGTTTAAGGTGTCATTTCCAACTAACTTGGGGATGCCAATTCATTTGGTAATACTTTTCAGATCGCCTGAACTCAGGGTTTTGCATTTAGGTCAAGGTCAAGGTCAAAATTGACTTAAAATAGCAAATTTTGAATGGTTACAAATGAGATTTGTCATTTGTTCTCAAATTTCTTTAGGAATGGTTCCCCTGCAGCGTCCTCCACCTTAACCCTTTTCAGTTAGTTTATTTCACAGTTGGATGTGACCTCCGATGACCATGAGAGGTCAAATCCAAAATGGCCGCCAGTCCGCATGGCCAATGTACAAACGTGGTAACTTTTGAACCAAATAGTCTAGAAAAACGTTTAAGGTGTCATTTCCAACTAACTTGGGGATGCCAATTCATAACGCAATACTTTGAGATCGCCAGAACTCAGGGATTTGCGATAAGGTCAAGTTCAAGGTCATATTAGGCCAACAAAAGTGATGTTTTCTTTTTTAAAATAAACTTTGCCTCTATTTTGACACTTAAGGGGTCATTATTTTATTTTTTTTTAAAGACCCGTGTACCACCACTTTGACTATCCAGGGCCATATTTTATAGAGCTGCTTATCGGCTGGTTCTGTGCTTACGTATGAGTTTCTACTTCATAGCACTGCTAACCGTAAGCACACGAAAATGCATTAACCTTACGCTGCTTACTGGACGAAAATTAATTTTGTAACAATGCAAATCCATTGTGAACGCACAAGGTGGACGCCTTGTTTTATTGCTAACCAAATTTGTCTGCTACAGTTATAGCACGAAAATTTGATAACCGGTAAGCAGCTTTAAGAAATTGGGCCCAGAAGACCAAAAAAGCTATTCCAAATACGACCTAAAACCTGTTCATTACCCCATGAATTTAGCACTATCCACAACTTATGAATTATCCTAATGGTAACGATCAAAATCTAACAGTCTCCAGAACAAGAGCACAGTTCAGTGCATCCTTTCTTGCAGCGACAGTGGATTATTCATGGCACAATTTTGATGCTTCCGGGAGAGTGATCCAAAGAGGCTGCCACCCAGTTGTTTCGTTTTGTCCAGCCCAAGTCAGATGGCTCTGGCATCTCTGGATTATTGGCCAATATCTGGTTCCAACAATTGGCCTGGTAGCAAGTGCGCTTGATGTGCTGCTTGAGTGCTGTCTGGGTTGGAGGAAAGTTCTCCAGGTTTCTAGACTTCTGTGCGAAGAGCTGTTTCCTGGCATCATTCCCTACCATGCTCTCACTGGTTCGGTCGTATCAGCACCACAAATCGCCCTGGCAGTAACATTGATCCTTCACTGACCTCCCTAGGCATGCACAGGAGTTCACTGAAGGAATCATTCACTTCTGGGAAAGACTTCTAAGTTTTTCCTCTGGATGCAGAAACAGTCTGACACCCGGTGAACACATGAAAGATTGGGAGAGTCATACATTGTGTCGGACTCATGGTGGCAACCATCATGATTTTGTGAAAAGCTATGTACCGAAAGCTTGATCTGACACAAAAGCGATCCACAGCATCAGGAGCTGTCTTGCTGAATGAAGCCACAGCCAGTTCAACCGCATCAGTACCACCAGTACGTATGGTTACCCTTTTACACCCATGGGGCAAGGCCTGCCAAGTGTGACTCATCAGGAGAGCAGAGTACTCCACTTCCATCTGTTGCATATTATACAGTTCCTTGCCCTGTGGTAGAGGAAGATGAACGACATGACATGAAATCCAACAATTCGGGTTTGTTCTCATTGACTCGAAAGAAGTCCTTCCAGCTTTCTGGCAGCACAGTAGAAAGAGCCACCCTTTTCCTGGTGCCCTTTCCTGCCTTATTGAGGCTTTCAGGCTAGCAGGTAAGTATACACCCTAGCCAAGGTCGATGCGGATGCTTTTCTCGAGTTGAGCAAAGATGTATGGGGCAAACACTCTTTCTCCATACTCTTGAAATGTTCTTGATGTTCCAGGATTGAGCATTTGAACCGCAGCTTCACCATCAATAATTATTGCTTGGGCCACAGGTGCACTATTGTTTTCGAGCAGATTTGATTCCAGGCAGCGAAGTAGATCTGCTTTAACTCCAAACCGCATTTTCCTCCAGTTAACAAAGCTGGCGGGGCTGCCTGGTGTTCATGAGAGAAGAAATTGTACATATCTCCATCCCTTGTCTGACACGAGATGTACATCCTCAAAAAGAGACCACAGTCCCTCTTAAGTGCTGCAAGCTGTGCCTACTGTTTTAACATAACCTTCGCCGGCTGTCGACTGAAAAATGGCAACTTGTTCGTATGAAGTGTTTGTGTGACAGGTGTCGTACACTGCCAATGACTAGTAGGTCTTGACTGTGTTCTAGAAATGGATTCCCCATCTCTTTCAGTACTGTCAGAAGTTCCCATCCCTCAAGAATGCTGCCTGTACTCCAGGTTGCTGGTCATGGTGATGTTGTCTAGTGTTAGTAGAACCGTTATTTTGCTTTATGGCCTGTTCCTCAAACTTTGTAGTGATCCTTTAAATTACTTAGCACCAAATAAAACACAAAGTAACTTAAAAAACATCTTACCAGTATTATTGAGCAGTAATGAAAAGGAGCAGTTTTCCTGACTTGAATTGAGGTTTTTGCCGTATACTGCCTAGCTGCCCACTGACCATGCTATGCATATGATCAGTTACAAGACAATGGTTTGGTACTATAATTAGTGAAATAAACTAACTGATAGGGATTACGCTGGAGACTATGCAGGGGAACCACTCCTACAGAAATTTGAGAACATTATATAGGGGGACAAATAAATGGAAAAACTGTATGTAACCATTCAAAACTTGCTATTTTTTGTCAATTTTGACCTTGACCTTGACTTAATGCAAAGCCCTGAGTTCTGGCGTACTCAAAAGTATTCCCAAATGAATTGGCATCCCCAAGTTAGTTTGAAATGACACCTAAAACGTTTTTCTGGACTATTTGGTTCAAGAGTTATGCGTGTTTGTACAATTATTAGACCATGCGGCGGACTGGCGGCCATTTTCTATTTGACCTCTCAGGGTCATCAGAGGTCAAATTAAAATGTGAAATGAACTAACTGAAATGGATTAAGGTGGGGGACTATGCAGGGGAACAATTCCTAAAGAAATTTGAGAACACAGGGGAGAACAAATGACAAATAAATGGGAAAACTTTTTGTAACCATTCAAAACTTGCTTTGTTTTAGTCAATTTTGACCTTGACCTTGACCTAAATGCTAAGCTCTGAGTTCTTGCGATCTCAAAAGTATTACCAAATGAATTGGCATCCCCAAGTTAGTTGGAAATGACACCTTAAACGTTTTTCTGGACTATTTGGTTCAAAAGTTAAGCGTGTTTGTACATTAGACCATGCGGACTGGCGGCCATTTTTTATTTGACCTCTCAGGGTCATCAGAGGTCAAATCAAAATGTTAAATAAACTAACTGAAAGGGATTAAGGTGGGGGAATATGAAGGGGGACCATTCCTAAAGAAATTTGAGAACACAGGGGAGAACAAATGACAAATAAATGGGAAAACTTTTTGTAATCATTCAAAACTTGCTATTTTTTAGTCAATTTCGACCTTGACCTTGACCTAAATGCAACACCCTGAGTTCTGGCGATCTCAAAAGTATTACCAAATGAATTGGCATCCCCAATTTAGTTGGAAATGACACCTTAAACGTTTTTCTGGACTATTTGGTTCAAAAGTTACCGCGTTTGTACATTAGACCATGCGGACTGGCGGCCATTTTGGATTTGACCTTTCAGGGTCATCAGAGGTCAAAACAAAATGTGAAATAAACTACCTGAAAAGGATTAAGGTGGAGGACTATGCAGGGGAACCATTCCTAAAGAAATTTGAGAACAAATGACAAATCTCATTTGTAACCATTCAAAATTTGCTATTTTAAGTCATTTTTTACCTTGACCTTGACCTAAATGCAAAACCCTGAGTTTAGGCGATCTCAAAAGTATTACCAAATGAATTGGCATCCCCAAGTTAGTTGGAAATGACACCTTAAACGTTTTTCTGGACTATTTGGTTCAAAAGTTAAGCGTGTTTGTACATTAGACCATACGGACTGGCGGCCATTTTGGATTTGACCTCTCAGGGTCATCAGAGGTCAAATCTGACTTCCCTCCACATCTGAAAATAAATCTTATGGTCTAAACTAACTGTGCTAGAAGTTTCATGCTTTTGTCAAAAAGTGCACAATTTTCATTATATTGGGAGCTTATCCGCTGTACTATAGTTGAGTAGAAGCAAGAATTGCCAAAAGCTGAGGGGGGAGGGTGGATTGAACGAGGACGGGCAAAGACGACGCTTTCTGTCTCTCTTATATATTAGTAATTGCAGTATTTGTCTCTAGTTTTATTTTAGACTGTTTGAAAATTCAAAAAATCAGTCCACTTCCCGAAAAGCACTCTCGGATGTTATCCTAGGTGAGAAAAAAGACAAAAGCGATGAACGACGAGAGAAGGGGGGGGGGGGGGGGGTAGGAACTTTTTATTCCTAAGTTGTAAATATAAAAACAAATATTATTACAAAACTCAAAGGAGGGCTAGTTCAACTAATTATGTTGTGATAATTTACGTTACAAGACAGAACCATTTAAAATAAGGGACACCAGCTCATTCGTTACTATAAAGATCGTTATACTATGTTTTTGATATCGACATTATCCATGACTGGGCGAGGGGAGTCATCTGTTCTCACGAGAGTTTCGGACTTTGGCTGATACTTTTTATGTAATTATCGGCTTGCAAAGAGGGCACAAACAATTAGACTTTGATTATTTATTGCTTTGCCTCACTATTTATAAAGGCAAAATAGAACTGAATAAATACTGAGATTCTAAGTTTCTAACCCACAACTCAAACGTTGTGTAACGCCGTCTTTATCAATTGAGCTATAACGATGCGTGCCTTAATAAATAGTGAGGCAAAGCAATTCTCGCTACCCTAAATAGGTACGAAAATCTCGAAATTCGCGAGACGAGGTAATTTTCACTCTCTCGGGTCGTCACTACAACTTCCGGTATAGAGTCCCATCCCGCTGGCGCTAGCGCCTGTGTTCGCTGTGCAGAGTTTTCACGCACGCTAAAATCGATGCCAATCAGTGTATTTGGTACAGATTATAATATGCAATGGAAAGCTTCGGGCAGAATTAGTGACTTTAGCACAAAAGGCCGTTAAACTCTACCGTGAAAGAGAGGGTTGTGATCACGAACGCCTGCACAGGAAGCTGTAATGTCGAAAAGCTATCCCATAATGCAATGCGGATTTCAGGATTTTCCCCGGATCTCGGCAGAATCGCTATTTGGGGTAGCGAGAATTGATAATCAAAGTATAATTGTGACCTATTTGCAAGCTTTTCGTAGCTTGTTATATATGGAAATGAGTTCATACTGGAATCTAGGCTCGCTTGAGTACGACAGAAAAAATAAGACGCGGTCCGGACCTGTCGTGGGATGAAGAAAAAAAACCGACCGCGCCAACCAATCGGCAAGATTGCTTTGAGGGAAGCATTGTTTTCCGCCTGAACAATGGTGTCAAAGTGCCGTTCGCTACAACTTGAATTGCTTGCAATCAGACAATGGGGCGTTAAGCGGGCATGAAAACTAGTGTCCCTTTAGTTTAAGGACACTAATGACAACAATACCACATCATCAAGAACAGGGGCTTTTAGTTGGGATGGGAGGTTGAATTATTGTTGGTCAATGATTATAATGTGAGACAATCAAAGTGACACAGAGCCCATAGAGTATGAAAGCTTTTGAAATCACTATAATACATAAATTGTTATACCAAAATGTTTGATGTTTGTGGAAATAACGCAACGTCTAGTTTTTATAATTCATTCGTGATCAATATGTGCTATGGATTTGAAACTGCGGGAGGCCGCGTGACCCCGATTCGCACATTAAATGCATGTCTATAAAAAAAAAATCTGGAATTGGATGATTGACCTTGTAAATCCTAGTTGGTGCCATTAAACTACATCCAGTAAGGAATAACTGTGATTTATATTAAAAATTGTGTCCACTACCTTTTAACTAAATCCCGCTGGTAATAACAGCAACACCACAAAAACAAAAACAAATATGGTCAATCTTACGAGTAGAGCAATAAAGGCTTCGATTCAAACAGCAATACCAAATTACTCTCTTGTTACATGTATAATTATAATAAGGATGGGGGCTACATCCTGCAAGCTTTGCTTCAATAGTAGACCCTCCTGCATTTTTACACCGAATTACTTAAATATCTATATTTAAAAAATACATCATAGGTATTGAATCTCCTTCTTCTTCTTCTTCCTACTATGCTTTTACTTTTCTTTTCTTTTCTACTTCTTTGCCTCCTCCTCATTCTGCTTTGCGTTGCATTTTTTTTTATTCACCTTGCCATATTGGTAATGTACATGTATGTATTTTGTTAACTGTAGGGCCCCGCTCACGAGCTTAGTTTCTAAAGGGGTCCTAAAACCATTCATTTTATGATGTAATTAAGTTAATATATGTCGATTAATGTACTATTACCAGTCTCTTTTTAGTAAAAGGTTATATATCATGTTTTGTGTGGTTTTGAATAAAAATGAACTTGAACTTGCCTTAAGTTATTATAACTTTTCTTACTGGTTTCTCTTTCCTACTCAATAGTGTTTTTATTTCTGTTCAACCGACGCTGTCTTGGATTTCGTTTTCTTATACATGTATGTAGCATTATTTTGTTTTTTTATTTGTATTTTCACTTATTTGTCAAACATCATTCATTACCCCCTCTCTATTTTCTCTACGAAATGAGTTACTGCGATCCAACAAATTTTGTAAATGTAAAGACAAGCAGTTGTAACGCATAAACAATTTCAAATTATGTTCCTGTGTGTATATTCTTATCAATAGCTGTCGAAATATATTACATCACTATAATAACACTATTCAAATACTCTAAATCATGAATCTGAAGACATTTCACGGCACCTCGTTATTCCTAGTTTCCAAATCAAATTTCATCATTATAGCGCCGTAAAAGTGTATACCATTATTCTATCACGTAATTAATTTCTCTGCATAAGTTTTCTTTCATGATTTTAATTTTGCTTCTTCGTTTTGCAACCTTGAAATAACAACAATAATAACAACAAACCCAGGTGCATGGTAAAAACAGATCAAGATAATAAGTAAAAGAAATTTAGATTAACCAGTCATAAAAGAACAAGGTATTGCAGATAATGACCCTAAATGTTATGAAAAAAAACAGCAGAAGCTATTAACAAGCTGTTTATTATCAATAACAAAATACCTCAGAGCCCTGGACACGAGCAGATTTATACATGTACCTGCATTCTTACCTTCACAATCAATATACCAGAGGTCCAGCAATATGAGGTTTTCAACATGCTCCAAATGATAAAAAGTAACAAAGCAGGATTGAAAGAAGATCTTCCACCTCGTATTAAGTTCGTGAATTTGCATATGAATTAAGCCTGTAGCAGATATCTTAAATGCATCTTTTCATCAGGGCATAGCATGGCAGTGGAAAAGAAGTCAACTTATTCCAATCCCAAAACCTCAATCACCAACAACTGAACAACTACGCCCCATAGCGTTAACTATATAGTCGTATCTAAAAAATGGCCGAATCTTTTATAGCCAAGTGGCTTCTGGAAGACATATATAAGTACATTGACCCTCACCAATATATGGCAATAGACCTGGTTTATCAACATCTCACTATCTTAATTGTTAGACTATTGCATAACATTTTTGAAAATTGTGAGAGACCAAAATCTAGGCCTATGTCAACTCAGAAAAGGATATGTAAAATCATCCTAGGGAAAAGTTCTATAAATTATGAAGACGCCTTAAAACGATGCCAGCTTGAACGATTACAAATAAGGCGTGACAAATTCCTGGATTCCTGAACGATAAATCGTTGGCATGTCATTACGAAATAAACACAAGTATAGTCAATATAAATGCAGAACTTCTCGTTTTAAACAAAGTGCAATACCAAATTGTATTGATCTTCTTAATCATCGCTGATTGTTTTAAGTTTTTCTTTAAAACCCCAATCTTTTTTATCTGTATATTTGAGCAGTTGTCTTTTTAACCAGACCATTATTTTATCTGTCATGGTTTTGTACGATTATGTTGATATGTTTCATGAATAGATATTCTTTCCTATTTATATGTATCCTCAATACTTGAAAACATATACATTTCAGCTTTCACTGAGCTACAGCATGTGCATCCTACTCTATGTTTTTCGAAATAAAACCTCGAATTGAATTCAATTACCTTCAAACAAAATTCTGGACAATTATGAGCTTGGTTTTCATTTTTATTTAGGTCCAAAAATCCCCAAGATGTTAGGCCTGTATTTGGCGAAAGTTTCAAGGACGATTTCAAATGCTAAGAAAAAAGATAAAAACAAATATGGCCGCCCACCTCGGGTGCAAATGTAACAACGTAGGAACTAGTATAATTTTCCCCACAATTAACTGGAACTAAATATAATGGCAATGTCTCAAGCATTTGTCATAGTTTTTATTAAAATTATCTTATTGGGGTTCTCTAAAATGATGTTTAATTGTTGAAAATCTGTCCAGATCGTCACCTTTAATAATCAAAGAACAATATATATATTTCTGAGGTATATGATTTGTTGGTTCAATGTATATGATTACAATTGCCCCATGGGTGTGGCAAATATAACACTTGACTTCCAGTTATGAAACGATAATGGCTTCAAAATAATAAAAAATCATGCCAAGATATGCACCTTTAAGTAAGTATTTAACTACAATACAATAAAGTTGATATGTCAGAATTATAAAAAATATTTACAATTGTCACATGGCTACAGGGAACAGTAGCAAACCGTGAATGAATATATAGTTAGTGAATTGCCAACTGTCTTTGTGTCAAGTTTAGCTAGCGGTACAGTGCCCCCCCCCCCCCCTTGAACTTTTTTCAATTACCCCTAAATGCCCCTGGTTACAAAGAAAGAGTGCCACTTTAACTTTGTAAAAAGTGCCCTATCCCCTTTTATGTCATGATCAGTGTTATTTTGGATTTCCTCATTTTCGTACATTAACTTTTACAACATTGCATTCAGCTACATGTATGAAGAACTACGCCGGGTCAAGGCTTAATAGCACACTTCCTGTCACATACAAACGAAGCTTAATCTGAATGTGGCCTGATATTGATCCTCGCCGGGGACAAAGAGTAGATCCTTACATAACACCTATTGTTCAGGGATGATCCTACATGTATGTTGAAACTGGGGACAAAAGTAACACGTTGCAAAGCTAGGTAACGGAGGCTCCATGCATCCCTATATTAGGAACACGCTCTACACAGACCATACACATTTCGTTCCCCCACATCTGTCCTAAGGGTATTTAGGCAGGTCCATGGGCAGGTCAATACATCGAGGAACTTTTTACAGCCAAAAACATCGGAAGTAAAATCTTGAATTACCTTTAAGAAAAAATCTAGACCAATAAGAGCTTGATTTTCATTTTGTATTTAGGTCCAAAAAACCCCAAGATGTTAGGCCTGTATTTGGCGAAAGTTTCATGGAGGAATTCTAATGCTAAGAAGAAAAAAAATATAAACAAAAATGGCCGCCCTCCTCGGGGGCAAATGTAACAACGTAAGAACTAGTATAATTTTCCCCACTTAACTAGGAAAATATATAGGCAATGAGTCAAGCCTTTTTCATAGTTTTTATTAAAAATATTATATTGGGTTCTATAATATTATTGAAAATCTGTCCGGCTATCGTCACCTTTAATAAACAAAGAGCAATATACATGTATATATGTATTTCTGAGGGATATGATTTGTTGATGCAATTGTATGTGATTACAATTGCCCCATGGGTGTGTTTTAATTGCCCCGTGTCAGTGGCGTACGCAGGATTTTTTTCAAGGGGGGGGGGGGGGGTTAACATTTTGAAATCTGCCCCAAAAAATTCGCGACGAGCCGCTGAATAAGCGGGGGGGGGGGGAGGGGGGGGGGGGGTGGGAGGTAAGAGGACCTTTTTTTTTTTTTTGGTCCCGAAATTTGAAAATTTGACCGATCGACATTTCGTTCCGTTGGGGTCATCTTTTTTAGGTCATCATTAGGTGATTGAGAGAGTAAAGAGAGATTGAGAGGTAAGAAATATATATATATATATATAGAGAGAGAGAGAGAGAGTTGGGGGGGGGAGAAAAGTGAGATATGTACAGTATATTAAAAAAAGAGTAAAATAGAGTGTTTGTGTGGACATACGAAGATAATATTATAATTATAATTATGATGATAATACCACTAATAAGAAGTAGAAAAATAGTAACATAACAATAATGACAATGATACTATAATGCAACGGTGAAGAAAAAATACTATAATAAGCCCTCAAACAGCTTCCTGAAAAACAGTCAACTACAATGACAAATTATTAACAGAGTAGAGAGATAAAGATAAAAAGATTTTCTCTCTACTTGGATTAAATCCCCATCGCGCAATCAATTTTTTTCTTCCTATTTAGATATCTCTCTCCCTCTCTCTCTCACACTCTCTCTCTCTCTCGCTCTCACTTTCATCCACTGCCCTTTTTATCTTACTCCCTCTTGCTGTCATTATGTTTCACTCTCACCTTATTTTGTTTACCTTTCCTCTCATTTTCACAGCCTTTCTACTTCTCATGTCTATTTTTTCACTTTGTTTCGCCCTTCTATATTTCTATAACTCTATTTCATTATCTCTTTTTTTCGGACACCTTTTTTTGCTTTCTGGCGTCCTCCCCTATTTCTCTCTTGCATAGTTTTTCTCCTTCTTATCTTTATCATGCCCTTTCAAGCCTCATTTCCCTTTAAAATGTTCCCTTCTCCTCGTAGCCGTCTTTTTTCCTTAACTATTTCATCTATCATGTCTTCCTCTTTCTGACGTTTCACTACCTATAGTCTCACGGATCAGTATACGATACGGGTTACTAGAAAGTGATGAGGTTTATACACGAATATAAAGTACAGTAATTACCTGATGAATACTGAGATAAGTGGTGTAGAAAGCAATCGATGTAAACAACACGCAATTAAACGATTGCTGCAGCTGGTCGAATCATCCTACCAATGCCCTTATAACCATTATAACTATTTACACGATTACACGGTTACACGTTTGTTGCATCTGGTCGAATCATTTCACCAATGCACTTAGCTATTTACACGATTAAACGATTCAGAGCGACATTCTTCAATCGTGTAAATTTACACGATTACACAGTTACACGATTGTTACATCTGGTCGAATCATCCCACCAACGCACTTAATTATTTACACGATTACACGATTCAGATTTTGTAATCGTGTTGCGGAGATTTTCGGCGTGTACTGTACGTTTTCAGAAAAACGTGGCGGCCGTGGCCTCCCCAAAAACCGTACGGACTAAAAACACGCACGGTTGGTTGTGACCAACGCTTTACAGTGGATGGCGGAATGAAGAATCGAGTTCTAACTCCAGTATGTTCCGTTGTATTGGATTATCCTCGATAAATCGAGTTTTATTCAATCTGGATAACAATAAAAGGATGAAAAGATCCTCACAATCTATGTCTTACGATTGCATAATCATTTCATAAACTAATGACATCATTCGGACAGCCCATTCAATTTTGACCTTGCTAAACAATTTTATCCTTAGTTTGCATCAATCACCTTTTTGTATTTACCAAATGTATATACATGTTTAGCTATCGTGCTAATGTAATCCTTTTTTATTTATGTCAAAAGAATATTTGCAATAAAGTTTGAATATCCATTCTAAATTAATCTCTTGTAATGCCTGTTCAATAATTTGTTCTGAGTAAAACGTGTTCTAAAACCTGTCCTCTATCTAATTCAACTGCAATAAAGGAAATACAGTCATGGGCTCCACAGTCAAAATAATCTCACACTGTATCATGTATGAAGGTTGGTTGGTTGGTTGTTGTTTTTTCCGTATAAAAATTCAAATACATACAAGAATACAATTTACATATATAATACAAATCAAGAATTAAAAACGGCTGGAATGCTCTATTCAGAGCCATTATCAAAATGGCTTTGTTCTTCCTAGAGGTCCAGAAATAATTAAACATAGAAAGAAAAAAAATATTAGGAAAATATAACATTACAAACGCAATATCTACAACCCCCTCCCAAACCCGCTATTACACATCATAAATACGACTACTACCATCCTACCCCCTCCCGTTTACACCAAAAGTTTATACATCAAAATCTAGTATCCATTCATTTAGGCCATGCCGAAATAGCTTGAGTGTGTTCGGTCTACGTAAGTTAATCGGTAATTCATTATACAATTTAGATCCGCGATAACAGAATGTTCGTTTACAATAATTAGCTTTCTTAGGGCATAATTGATTTCTTTGTAAAAGAGATTATTCCGCATATAATCTGGAGTTAAATTGTGGAAAATCTTATACAGCATTATGTACATGTGCTTTTTACGTCTGGTTTTTAGGGTTTCCCATTTTAAGAGGTCGTGAATATGTTGAAGTATGATTATGAAGGTCTATCTTAGGGATTATCCCACTAGCCCTATTTTGAAGTTTTTAAAGTTGGTCCAAATAGTTTTTTTTGGAGGATTGCCATATAATGTCAGCATAATCATGATGAGGAATGACTATTGATTGATAAATTAGATTGAGAAAAGATTCATTTAAAATGTGTCTCAGCCTTCCCCAAAAGTTTACCATCTTTACTACTTTCTTAATTACTTCACATAAATGTCAGTCCCATTTTAATTCAGAGTCTATATTCATTCCTAAGTATTCAATGTTCTTAACCTGATTAATAACATTACCACCTAGTTTCAAGTTTAATGTTTGATGTTTATGAATCATTGACTTCGTTCCCATTAACATAGATACTGTTTTTTCACAATTTATATAAAGTTTGTTATTGCACATCCAATCAGATAGAGAAATTAATTCAGTATTAAGAACAGACTGTACAACAATAGGGTTTACATTTGAGAAATAAATAACTGTGTCATCTGCATATAAATGTAGATGACAATAATGCAAAGCATTAGCTAAATCATTGATGTATATTATAAATAAAACTGGGCCAAGTATGGAGCCTTGAGGGACACCATACGTTAATATCAATTCATTGGAAGAAGCATTATTTATCGAAGTAAACATTTTACGGTTAACCAAATATTCTTAAAACTACTTGTGCATTATACCATTTATACCAAAATTAGACAATTTTCTCAAGATAGTTCTGTGATCGACCAAATCGAAGGCTTTCGGCAGATCATCAGAAAGTGCTCCTGTATATAAACCCTTATCAACTGATTGAAGCCATTCGTCCGTAATCTTTGTAAGAGTGGTACAGGTAGAATGTTTTGGCCTGAATCCCGATTGATCTTTGGTTAAAATGTTGTTTTTGTTTTGTATACAATCTTTTCTAATATTTTTGACAAACACGTTAATAAAAATATCGGTCTGTAATTACTAGCTAAAGCTTTATCATCCTTTTATGTAGGGGGATGACCTTAGCCACCTTCCATCTGGAAGGGACTGTACCTTCAGACAATGACCTATTAATTGAATATGTGAGAGGTTTCAAAATTTCCAATGCACAGGCTTTCAGCATGTAAGAATCTATTCCATCAACCCAAACTGATTTCTTATTCTTTAATCGATAGATTTTTTTCAGAACATCTGACTGTGTAATCACAGGAACAGAAAATGTACTTTCTATGCTCTCAATGGCTTCTGTAATTTCAAACTCTTCGTAACTGATACATTTATTACCATTAATGCTATCAAATTGTTTTCCAACGTTGACAAAATATTCGTTAAAATAATTTGCTACTCTTTTACATTCGGCGATAGGGAAGGGAAAATTCGTAGCTGATTTCGTAATGGGAATTGGTGTTTTTAATACTGTAGCATAACTAGCCCAGTAATTTAGTAAGACGTAGAGGGCGTTACAGTTAATTATGAAATAGATATGTGTACATCGTGAGATGTCAGTCAGTCGGCGTTGAGCTGTCGTATCAGTCAGTCAGCGTCGGGCTGTCGTTGCGACAGGTCCGTTATCAGGAACTAGTAAAGTTATTTGAACTGCAGATACTGTGCTATAGTGTTGTTTCTTGAGTTCCTGTCAGACATTCAGTGATTGCGGGAGTGAGTAAAATGAGAGCTAGTCCACGTTATTTCTTACACTATATACTTTTGTGAGAGCCCACTGAGCGATATATTTGATTGTCGAGAGCGTGAACCGGGTTTTGAGAGACTGCAAGGCAGAACGCTACCCCGGCAGAGCCCGATTACGCCACACTGGTGGCAGCGGTGGGATTGAAGCAACGTGGCTGTAGCAGCTCAGAACGAACTCCCCCAACAGCGAACCCGGAAGTAGATTGGCGCCTACACATACAATGACACAGTAGAGAGTTGAGTTTCGCCTGTGTATAGGCGAAGGAAGAGCGTCAGTGACAGCGCCTACACTACACGTAGTAGGTATAGCGCCTATAGGCGCCCGACAGTGATATAGCGCCTAGCTACGTGTTAGGTATAACGCCTATAGGCGCCGGGCAGAGAGACAGCGCCTACACGTAGGAGGTATAGCGCCTATAGGCGCCGGGCAATGAGAGCGCCTACCTACGTGTTAGGTATAGCGCCTATAGGCGCCCGGCAGTGATAGGCGCCACTTTGGAGGTATAGCGCCTATAGGCTCCGGGCAGTGAGAGCGCCTACCTACGTATTAGGTATAGCGCCTATAGGCGCCGGCAGTGACAGCGCCTACGCGTTGGAGGTATAGCGCCTATATAGGCGCCGGCAGACATAGCGCCGTATAGCGCCTGACTGGAGTTTTGTGTTTTCCAATTCATAATGGCTGCTCAACGAGTGACTATAGAGATTGAAATCGGGATGCTTGCAGCAGAGGTTCGGCGTGGAGATGAGGATCTTCGACAGTCTAAGACAGAGACGGCGCCTGGGATTGCGCCTGCATTTACGTGGAAGTTACAGCGCCTGGAGTTTGGCCTGTGTGTAGGCGAAGGCAGGGATTGCGCCTGTACATAATAAGGTACAGCGCCTGTGTAAATAATGATAGCGCCTGTACAGTGAATTTTGTGAGTATAGCGCCTGTATGGAGTTTTGCCTTTATTATGGCCCAGTATAATGGTCCGAGATTTGATGTCAGCTGATCATGGGGCACTTCGTTGATTTTCGAGATTTGCAGGGACCGATGGCTTGGTGGCTGCAAGATTAGTGATAGCAGAGTGCGGTCTCAAAACCGTGCACAGTGCTGGACGCTCACTTGCCAATGTTTCGTGTGTAGGCGAAGGCAGTGACGATTGTACTAAGTGCGTGTAAGCGGAACTTCAAGGAGTCAGCAATCTCTGATGAACAAGTAGCACCGAAAGTGGAGGTACCCCGAGATAGCTATGCGGAGGCAAGGGCAGTTACGATATAACCCAGCATCCGGAATGAGCAGATGAGCCAAGACGAGGCGCAAGATCCTTCAGTCAAGTACGACATAGAACCTGGAAGCAAAGCAGCGGTCAGGGGACCGGCCGGATTGGTCAACAATGGCTTCAAAGTCCAGGGTGGAGAAGCCCTTGGAGGAAGTGAGCCCAACTGGAAATGAATCAAGGCGTTCTCGACAGGAAATGGGAATAGTGACCAAGGCCATAGGGTAACTGAATGTTGTCTTATCAGCTAAGCTTCGAGAGGTCGTTGTGAAGGAATTGCATGGTGGCAAGCCTAGTGGATACCTTGGCATGAACGAGACAAGAGATAAGGTTCGCTTGAGGAGTTGAGGTTCTATTGGATAGGAACTAATTAATGCAGACATCCGCTCGAGTGTACGGCAGTGGAAGGTAGTTCATGTGGACAGGTTGAAACCCTACGAAGTGGCACTCTTCAGCCTACGGACTCCTAGTTAGAAGCGAGTGTAAGTCAGCACGAAGGTTGAGCAGGACGCTCCTAGCCAACTTGCACATGTCAGCTTTAGGAGAGGAAGAGGAGGTTGACCCCGTCGACAGGGAAGCTTCGAAACTTGTTGAACCGACTGTACCTGCACCACGAAGGGTTCCTGTACCGGCCTCTAGGAGAAATCCCGCGAGAACTAGGAATCCACCAAGGCCCAACTTATTTAATCTTGCCATAAACCCAAACTAAGCAGTCTGTACTTTGCCATATTCCAACCAATTTATTTTGTTGTTTTTACTTATGTACCTGTAATGAATTGTGCCTTATCTTGTTCATCTTAAGTCATGCATTCCTTCTCCCCTTCACCCTTTGCCTGTCGTCAAACTCATATTTCCATTCCTTCTCCTTCTACTTCTTTTGTTCTTTCACTCTACTCAAGTTCTTATGTTGCACTTTGCCAGGGTTGAAAGAATTGCTTATGTTGTACTGTTACTAGGCAAATATCTCGTATTTACGATAGTTCAGGGATGCATTGTTTTGTATTTTGTTAGATAGCAGAAGAAAAAGAAAAGGGTTATGTTTCATTTTAACTTGTATAAGCATTGTGTTTTAGTCCATGTTTTCTTTGCTTCAGAATTTCTGGTCCTATTCCTTCCGCACTTTTTCTTTCCTATGACTTTCCCATTTTTCTCTACTCCTCTTTTCTACTATTGTACATAGATCATTTTGTAGTTATATCTAAGTGTATATACATGTACTTTAAGGAGTTTTAAGTATTTGTTTATTTTTTTTCGGAAGATTATTCCGAGGTGATATTATTTGTTTTGGTTAAAGAGTGGTCCGAGGACAGCCCACACTTGGGGAGGGGCTGTGTAGCATAACTAGCCCAGTAATTTAGTAAGACGTAGAGGGCGTTACAGTTAATTATGAAATATATATGTGTACATCGTGAGATGTCAGTCAGTCAGCGTCGGGCTGTCGTTGCGACAGGTCCGTTATCAGGAACTAGTAAAGTTATTTGAACTGCAGATACTGTGCTAGTGTTGTTTCTTGAGTTCCTGTCAGACATTCAGTGATTGCGGGAGTGAGTAAAATGAGAGCTAGTCCACGTTATTTCTTACACGATATACTTTTGTGAGAGCCCACTGAGAGATATATTTGATTGTCGAGAGCGTGAACCGGGTTTTGAGAGACTGCAAGGCAGAACGCTACCCCGGCAGAGCCCGGCTACGCCACAATACTCTCCAAGATTTCGCTCTATCCGTACAAGCACCTAGTTTTTCAATGATTTTTGTTTTCTTTACTCTCCTTATTTCAAACGTTCCCCCATTCCTCAAGTAATTGTATTGTTTCCAGTAAACGTCTTGTTTTTTCGTCTTTGCTTTACCTTTCATTTTATCACGATCTTTCATTAGCTTAAATGTACATTCATTCAACTAAGGGGATGAATGAAAACCAACGTCTGTTTAATTTACCCAGTGTCCACATGTAAGTGTTGCTAAAGGCGGGCTCACACTTTGACGAATGGGGGGATACTGCAAGCTACGTTAAGCTGCGAATTGCAATATTGAATTTCCCGTCAATCATCGTTTGTTGCCTTTAATTGTCGCTGATAAATCTGCTAGCGACCGCAGACGGCCAAAATTATCCGGCGTCGGCAATATTTCAGCATGTTGAACATTTTGTGGCTGCAAAAATATTCGTTGTGATTTCGTTCAGATTTCGATGAGTGTGGAGACATGATGGTTTCCAGGGAGTAGCGTTGGATGTCTGCTGTCAATGACATGGGGCTCTGGTCTGTTCTTCCGCCTACTCGTATGACGTCGTTGTCTTTAAATGGGCTAAGCGTCTTGAAGTCTCCATATTTCAGTCTGCCGTGCAGAGCCTTCTGCGCTTCCTTAACCCAGTCGAGTTCTGCCTCATCTAATTATGCTGGGGTTGTCAGGTGCATTCCATTTTGGGATTTCAATTTCTGCACAAATCTCAGGACATAGGCAGTTACTCGCACCAATCTCCTCCATTGAGAGAACCGTTTACAATCTTTCGCCTCGGTGCCTGTAACATGGAGGACTGACTTCGTTTCCCTCTTTTCCTTCTTCCAGCTTTTTTTCAGAAGGTTTACACGTCTGATGGCCCATGAGATTGACAACCTACGTGGTCGCAATTTTGCTGTCTTCCCTTTCGTATTCCTATATGCGGACTGTCGGTCTAGTGAACCTTTTTATCAATGTCGGTCTTGTGGGCTTTGGGTCTACTGGGATGATCCCTGATTATCATCTCCCATGAGAAAACATTTATCTCTCCGTAAATATTGATATCACTTTTAACATCTTACAGTAGACATATTTTCTCTGTACATTGACTTTCTCCTTTGCCTGCTGCACCATCCATACCTAGACGGCCAATGTACATGCATTGTCCAAATTGAGCCAGCTGAATAAAGAGCCCATAGACTTTAGCTTAAAGGTAAAGACCAGTTATGGTCATGCGATTGCATTGTGAAAGAAACGTTGTGGAATCGATCAGAAAAGGTCGATCATCTAGCATATAAGTATTGGTGTGTACTGCAAGGTTCTGGAATCATCAAAATGATAAGAAATATGGCCCAGTCATCGTAAAGTTACAAGCACTGTACACAGAAAGATGTATGTGGGACTATATGCACACGTGCGCGACACGTGCATTTATCTCTCACAGACCATGTAGATAAACTAATTTACCAAATATATCAATTAGTAGGATGTTTCCGCCAAAATTGTTATCATCATGTATCGATCAAATCATATTCTTTCACATGATTGGTAATAAGAGCTTCCATTTCATTCTATAAAATTGGGGCGTTTCCAATACTGGTCTTTAGCTATAACATTGCCATGCAACGTTGATTATGTTTCCGCCTTCAGGAAGTGGTGCTAGACCCATCATTTGCCCTTTTTTGAACTTTTTAAAAGTTTGATTATTGATCCCATGATTTTTATTCAGGTGTTGCTTGCGATCTCCCTGACAATGTTGTGCATACTGATCTTCACAAATATGTAAGAATTGGGGACAGCGTTGTCCTGAAATGTCAGTTTCGTGGGACACCATTAGCTGTCTACTGGAAGAAAGGATATGACCCAAATAGAGCACCAAACCTAGTCTCACGGATTAAAGACGATGATGTCACTGATACATGTTTAGGTGAGAGGCCATGTCGCATCATGGAGATGAATGCAGATCATTCGTTGGTCATCAAGGAAGTCAGCATTGCAGAACAAGGACGATATATCTGCAAGGTAGCAAACGACAAGGGTAAACTGATACACAATTTTACGGACATCAATGTGTTTTGTAAGTATTATCATCACGAAGTCAAATAATTATATTTTATCAGCGGAACTGATTAACAATATCCTAAAAACAGTTTATTTTATGTGTAATATGAGGTGTTGAACTTTTAATTAATGCAAATAATATGAACACAGGTATTTCCCTTATCCCCCAAATGAACCTATTCTTATTCATTTATTATTTAAATTTGTTTTAAACTTTAAGAGCCTTTGCTTAATCAGACAAAACGCTGTTTAAAATAGTAGGGTAAAGCACCGACAACCGTGTCCAACCCAAAGAGATATTATCTATTAGCTATTGCTCATGCATTTTCGTTTTTGTTCAGGTAAATATGTACATTCACTGTTATGTTTTTCCTAATGATATTAGGAATTTTTAGGAAATAAAATGGTAGGCCTATGAACATCTTTATTCATAATTAGACTCCTTTTTTTTCAAAGCTCTCCCGAAGAAACCATACCCACTTATCAACGAATGTCTAGGGTCCCATGACATGAACTCTGATCAGACTTGCATCATATCAACTACCGAGGATCCAATCAACATCTCCTGCACTGCCACGGGGTACTTCCCAGACTTAGACCTGTCATTTCTTCATGGCTTTCAATACATCACCACCCTACATTTTGAGGAAACGACAAATGAAGATGGGAAGAAGAATAAATCAATCACATCACAAGCTTCTCCAAGTCCGGAACCATACGTGTGTGTGGCGTCAGACATTCCTGGAGTTGGAGGCCGAAGCGTAGCATCCGTATTAGTGACAACCGCAACCGCATCGATAGATCGATCTGACAGTACCCTAGCAGTAAAAATAGGTAGGTATGCAGTATAATTTGTCAGTTTACACCATGCCATTTTTCCTATTATTTCATACCGTCCAGAAAAATCCCTGTCATAAAGTGATTACGCACTGCAGAGGGGATAAGACACAGTCGGGACGCGGGTATTGGTGCTTTTGGAGAGTACAAAAGGTCATGACGTGATGAAGTGTGCGTAGATTATCATGGTTACATAATGTGGGTAAAAGTAATTTGTTTCCGCATTGAGATGCGAATTTTACTCTATAGCGGGGACCTATTTTTTAGAAACTATATAGTTTTCGTAAATACCACATAGTTTAGCAAGATTCGTGGCGTCTGATTGGTCGAAACTGCACACTTGAGATTCACTGCTGACTGCTGACAGGGTACACTTATATGGCATTGCATGCCCGTACTGTTGGGATTAAATCGAGATGCGATCCATGTTTGATTTAGTAACTGGAGTAATATGCTCATTGCCCTAGAGACATCGTTTGCCTTACATATAGGCTTGCGTCAGTTACAAATGAGATATGTGAAGTCTTGACATCAGTTTAATATATAATGGAAATTAGCAATGAGCACGTACGCATGGGCTAAAAGCCTTCAAAGGCTAGACCAGTCTAGGTGATTAACGCAATCGAAATGACGTCTCGTGCGCAACGGGCATTACTGAAATGTACTACACTCGGTTGAATCTCAATTAGATGGCAGGTGAACTCAACATGTCTTGTACATTTCTCCTAATGCGACTCTACCGAAGTATTAATGTATGTTTTCTACAATATTTACAATACAGTTGTTCCATTTTTAGTCATCATCCTCTTGGTTGCGGTGATTCTAGGAGCTATCATTCGTTGGCACACCCAACAACATGGTAAGTAAACAAAATATGTACACTATCGCTCATATAGTTGGAATATTTTTTTTTACTCCAATTTATGGAATTATCTTGACAATGATTTATTATATATATTATTATATCTAGATAATAGTATAAATTCTCAGATATTATTGAATAATAATTTGCCATTTTTTTTTGTGCGTGACTGGTAAAGCATGTATATGCTACTATGCTTATCAACTAGGGGACCTACGCCCTTCGGTCATAAATGACAGTAATGAGGATTAATGCCCCACCAAAGGGCACTAATATAGAACATCGACACGGTTTTGATCTTGGGGCCTCATAGTTACGAGACCATTGCTTTGCCACCGAACCATGACTGTACGCAGCGGGGGCTAGGGTAGGAGGCAGTTCCCACAAATAAAATAAAAACAAGGAAAATGCAATAAATTTGCAATAATTCATTGAATTCCCCCCGGTCCCCAACAGAAGAAAAACAGAACTGTGTGCCCATGCATTGAGCCATAATGCACGGTCGTACAGAGAGTTTTTTTTTTGTTGGGGGCCGGGGTAAAATGCAATGAATTATTGAAAATGTATTTTTTTTTCTTTTTTTCTGTCCATTGCTTTGTATAGGTTCATTGTCCTGTAATCCACTTGATCAACATCCCCTAAAGGCATCAATTTATTTTGCCTAAATATAATATTGATGAATATAAAAACATGGTATACACACAGAAACGTATCCAGGTTATTAAATGTGATTTTATTATCATGATTGTTGGAAGGCCGAGTAGTTGAACCATCCGACTAGTTTGAATGAAATTATTTTCCAATTGATCAGTCATTTGATTCTGCAGCGGATTATCAGATTAGACAAACTTACATGAAATCTGACGAATTGACGACATTGAATCAGAAAAATTACTTAGTTAAAGGAATAATTGAGTTATGTTGCAGAGGGCGGTTTACAACATAAATTTGTTGTGAGATAATGAACAACTGAATGTCAAATTTGAAAGAACATACAATTTAAATGACAAAATCATCTTTGATTGATCAAAATCCGTTCAGAGACAGCTGAAATATACATAAATATAACCATTTCTAATATTTGTGTACCGACACAAATATTAGATAATTTGAACCAGCAGTTGAAAAAACGAAATAGCGTCTTAGACGTTTTATGCAAGCCAATGCTGATGATGGCTTTTTGTTAGCTTTTTGGTGTTGGTAATAATACGCACAACCAGCCAGCCCATGTATTGTTACTATTATATAATTCATTAAGTACTGTCACCGTGTTCTTTTAAAATTAGAGCTAAATTGGTATGATCGTACTCGCAAAATTTCACACATTTTGGGGTTTAACGACGACACACCTCCAGTTTAAACACCTTTACGGCGTCTTTTGGAGGAATCCTACCAAGTACCAAGTACCTTCATAGCAATTTTAGGTTCTAAAAGGGCACTAGAAATGTCATAAAGAAGGATAAGAGCAATAACCATGCACTTTGAAGGGATTTGCGGCCTGAAATAAGAACTCAAATATCCCTTTAAATCTGACATTTGCAAGTACGTGGTTGAGCTTCAACTAGACATAGTAGTACGACCGGGTCTGTTTGTAGCTCAACCAGGTCGGCTTGACTATTCTTCCCTTTGGCTAAATGGGTTTAAATTGACTACGGACGGACTTCGAGTGCTTGGATATGAAGAACTTACCCGATTTGGGTATGAACTTGATATGAACCGACTGTGGACGGGTTACGGATGAGAGGGACGTATAGATGACTGTTTTCATTTACAGTAACGAAGGAAACAGAATTTTTTTTTTTGCGGTTGAGATTTAATGGAGGATGTTTTCTTGTTACCTGAATATCAACATGACAATAACAACAATTACAGCACGAACTTTCCCAACTGAATATAGCCAGGATAAACCGTCGTCATACTTTCCCATTATATATTACACTGCTACAATCCACCCCTGGGAAGGACCCGGGTATTTTTACTTTTGAATTCTTTGATCGATTTATACAAGTATCTGCATATGCACACACTAAAAAACAAAATACACTGGAGCATGGAGCTACCATGTCCAACTCAAAGTACTCTTTGCATCGAGGCCACCAACAGACGAGACTTTTGTACACCCCCATCCCCCCTGGCCATAAAAAGGACGACACTGTACCGTGCATGAAACAGGCGAACAGTATTACCTTCTTGCCTGGACCAGCGAAATACATGTACATTACCCCGTCCCCTTGCATAAAAAGAAGGCAAACAGTTCCCTGCATTGAACAGGCGAACATATATCTTAACGAGCAGGTACACGTTATAAAAAACAAATGACAGGAAGAAATGCCTGGATCTCCGGGGCCCCACCGGCAACAAACTTGTATGCATCCAACTCAAAGTACTCTCTGCATCGAGGCCACCACCAGACGAGACTTTGTACAACCCCTCCTGACCATAAAAAGGCGACACTGTTCCTTGCATTGAACAGGCGAACATTATTACTTTCTTGCCTGGATCAGCGAGTACAGGTGTTACATACCCCCTTGCAAAAAAAAGAAGGCAAACAGCTCCCTACATTGAACAGGCAAACATATGCTTTCACAAGGGATAATGAAGGTTATAAACAAATGACATGACAGAATGCCTGCCATCATCGGGGCCCCACTGGAAACCAAATTGCAAGATACAATGGCCAATTCAAATAATGCAAATTATATTCGTAAAACACAACCTTCCCATGAGGTATTCTTCAGCTGGGTTATACATATTATAATACCCTTTATACCTATATATTTCTACATAATTACACATACACATATATATAACACATATATATACATATATATATATATATGTTTATGAGAACTTGTTTGGTGTAATGGGGGCTTTCCAGCATCACTTCTAATTTCTTTCTATATTTCTTCATCTACTATTACTATAGTTGCTGCTACCACTACAACTACCCTGACTACTACTACTACTACTACTACTAATTCTACTACTACTTCCACTACTGATACTACTACTACTACGCGTATGCAAGGGGGGATTCAGGGGTTAATCAGAGGCTGGCTGAGTCCTTGTGAAATTTTCGGCGCGATTTTCAAATTTTAAAACATCCCTCTGGAAAATATCCTGCGTACGCCACTGACTACTAATACTACTTCTACTACAACTTCTACTATTACTACTACCACTATTAATGATAATTCACTAGTGTTATTAAGATCAGCAATAACAACAGTGGTTTTAAACAAAGTAGGAATCAGGTCTATTAGAAGGAGTGGCAAATAAATAAAATAAAACTTGTATTATAGTATTGACCTCTTTTGTGTTTTACAGATCCCGTTTCATATGTGGAACTTTGGAAACTTGTCGATGAGGGCGACCTTGCTAAGGTGCAAAATATTGTGAACAAGTTGGTGGGGAATCCAGAAGGAAACATGACAAAGGCAGATCTCTACAGAATATTGTGTGAATGGAAGGAGGAGTCGTCTGGAAATGTCAGAACGATTTACCGTGCTATTAAGCAACTTGGATTTCACGATGATTTAAAAAGAATGAAAGGTAATCACGTCTACCTTTTCATTCACATATCTAGTTTGTTCTTTCTTAATTTTAAATTATTTTTTAAAATCAAATACTAAACATTGAAAGATATGAATTGAGATGCCAATCTAATACATTACTATTATGCCAATGCAAACGATTATAAATATAATAAACCAGAGAAGGGTTTTATAGTTTCTTTTCAATATGAAGTACAACACCTTAATTTCGTAGTGACCAATGGCAATTGTAGGAAGTTAATATTAATGTAATAAACACAAGGACAATAAACTGTTATCGATATACGTTTGTTCTTTCTAGATTTCCGTGCATCTACAAGTGTCTCGGTTTCTGATAACGACTTGACACACATTTGCTGGCACGTTCGCAGTTGCGAGGAGGAGACAGTTAATCCCATATTGCAAGCCTTGCATTCCACCGATAGGCAAGGTAGACGTCCAATATTCACCAAATATAACAGCTTTGCGGATGACCTCCAAGTGATGAAGGGGTGGAAGTCGTGGCCAGTGCCAGATACAGTGGAATGTCACAGTGGATCTGAGGAGATATCTATACAGGTAGGGAGTACATTGCAAGAAATGCTTCAAAATCGTACGGTAGATTCACCCGCAGGAAATGATGAGGATGATGGAATGACACCAATGGATCCTATTTTGGGAGAGGTACACCTGAAAGTAAAAACTTCACCGTCTAACCAGATGATCCGACTATGTCTCGCTTTAGAGGAAGCAGGAAAGACGGCAGACAAACACCATCGTCCAGTGTATCTCCAAATGGCCAAGACATTCTTCCAAAGTGAGATATATCCTTAATTTTACCTTAGATTCAGGAAGAGCATAGTTCTGTTTCCCATGTATATGTAGGCATACATAGATTTCGTCCTACATAATTATGGGAAAATATTTGTTATTCCATGTGCTTCATATCATCATCCCTTATCCTTTATGTACACATCTGCGATTTATATCAATCGCATATAAGTTGCGATTAATATCGAGTTAATAACTCTTCACAAATCTAAGTAAGAGGTAAAGAAAATCAATGATAACAATGTAGAAATTTAAGTTATTGGGATAACTTCGGAATGTGCACTTTTTCATTTTCAGAATACAAAAACTTGTTAATTACTGGATTTTAAGACATTTAGGAATTGCAACGGCTCTATGTATCCAGAGCAAACATCAAGTTGTCTTATTTGCATATACTAGGACTTCAATCTGAAAAGTGCTTTTACCGGTCTCTCTAATCATAAAGGAAAAGTCAGTTAGCCCATATTATTCATGAAGATATTTTCATGTTTCGCATTTTAGTTGGAGATGAGTACAAGTGTGCACTGACAGACGAGGTCCTGAAAGAGTTTGGTCTCTCTCTCACCAAACGGCATTGTCAGAGACTGGGGAACATCTTGGGTCTTCCTAAAGGCACCATTGCTGATAGAAATGAAGATGACCTCGGTGTAATATTCCGGACAAATGCCATGCTGAGGGACTGGGTGTTGAAGCAAAAGTGTAGCTACTACGAAATCAGGTGCAGACTGCGACGGTCAGCAGAACGTTGCAACCGCCAAGACATAGCTGGTGCGCTTTACGTAGCTTGGAACACATTCTTTAACTATAATTGAAAATGAGTCTAGAAAATGATTACATTAAAAAAAAAAAAATTCTCCTTTGTGTTAAGCATGTAATGCTATATTTGAGTTTGGTAGAATTGCGATGAAATCATTCCAAGCATTGTAATACAAACAAACGTAGGCTTTTCAACGAAAGTAGCCTTTTTGTTACAATTAACCTCTCCACGGTACGAATTTAACCTCCTAAAATAGGCCCATGAAATGATATTTTAAGTGTCAGATCAGTTTATACCATTAAATTTAGTTTAGCTTCACCCATTATAGGACCATAGCAAGGAACGTAAAGATTATTGCTTAGCTACCAAAAAGGATTCAGAACAAAATAACTTTGTTGAAGAAAATAATTTTCACGACTAAGCGACATCCCAAGGTCGATGTGTTTCAGAGACTTTGATTTCAATAAAAATTATGTGACGTTTCATTTATTTTTCATCAGGCCTATTCATTTCCACCTGGTTTAAAAATATCATGGATGGTTTAGAGCTTCCGTAAGGGGGCACAATTCGACAAATTCCTGACAAGCAAAAGCAAAGAACAAAATTCATAAGATTTGCAGATACACTGTGGTTGGAGAATTCAAGGGTTACATTTTTTTTCATTTTAGTTAAAGTATGCAACGTTGTATTAACAGGAAGGCGCGGGTCACGTTATGTCCCACAAAAAAGCCAGTGAATGCAACGTCAAGTTTATTAGTGTTACACTTTTTCTTGTTCTTTTAGATGAAATTCAGATGAATAAATTTACACACAAATATAATATCGCTCATTATTTTGCAGACGTTTTCATTCCAAAAGACCAGAGTAGTTTCATGTCAATCATGGCGCCAGACTTTCTGACACGTACAGACGATAACCAGCGTCCACGAAACAGTGTATCCGATTACAGTAAGTAGGCATTCTTGAAAATTGTAGAAATTCCTCCCTTAGTAATAATAGTCCACTTCATAGATAAGTTAACACTGTTTAGCAATAATCGACATAATCGACTTTGTTTCCCTTTGTTTCCCTTATGTAGCCTGTCTACTTCCTCTCAGAGGAAACGACAATAGCTTCGATGAAGAGTTTATCGAATTAGCATTTCGGCTAGTAATGTTAGACGTTCACCCATTTGCAGAAGATCTCGGCATAAGTGACCAACTCCTAACAGACTACGCACCAAAATTCGAACCAAAACAATTGTATCCAGGCACTATAATGGTGCTAAAGGCAGTGGAAAGCCAAGACCGTTCCAAAATGTTTAAGGTATTGAAAACGGCAGAATATTCCGACGAGGCAGCGGCAATATTTTTTGGTAAGTCATTAATGACACCTGCATGAAATAGAAAGGCAGGTTTGGTACATCTTTACAACTCAAGGATAATAATAGAAAATGCGTTACCAAGCTGAAGATATGGAATTTCTTTTAACTCATAGCCTGCCATATGGCTGCATGCACGCTATTGTTATAGTGCTTTGTACACGCAAGCAGGCTATTGTTACTCTGCTTCTTGCATGATTGCACGCACTCGTAATAACAGTTATTGTTCATGCCCATTGGACTGTGCCTAGTGTTTTGCACGCGCTATCTGTAGTACCATCGCGTTAATCCTATTATCTCATTATAAATTCGGCACTGGGGGGATTTGTGGCTTGGCACAATGGGGATAAGCCCTGTGGCAGGATAAGAGTTAATCTATATTCTAGTTTTACTTTTCACATCTCAATAAATAGTTATACCACTAACGCATTATTATCTCACTTCATATTTCTTTCTTTCTTCTTCTTTTTCTTCTTCTTCTTCTACTGTTACTATCGTTGCTGCTGCTACAACTACTTATACCCTGAATACTACTGCTACTACATCTAGGTCTAATAGAAAGGGTGGGAAAATAAATCTTGTGAAAAATGTAATGTCTTCACCAACAATTACCAATTATTTTTATAATACGTAAATCGCTCTTATATTTTCCTTTTTATATCTATTGTTTTCTACAGAGCCCGTTTCATATGTGGAGCTTTGGAAACTTGTCGATGAGGGCGACCTTGCTGAAGTGAAAGATATTGTGAGCAAGTTGGTGGGAAATTCAAAAGTAAACACGTCGAAGGAAGATCTCTACAGAATATTGTGTGAATGGAAGGAGGGGTCGTCTGGAAGTGTCAGATCGCTTTATCGTGCTATTGAGCAACTTGATTTTCGTGATAATCTACAAAGAATCAAAGGTAAGCTATTCCAACTTTTTGGCCACATTATTTTTTCTTTCTTCTTCTGAATTTAACATTTCTTTTGTCGAATACTAAACTTTGAAATATATTTGTTATAAATTGAGGTGTCAAAACAGTACATTTACATTTTGATAACGTAAGGCGAATAACAAAAAAACGGACAGGGTTGTTAAAGGTTTCTTTTCATTTCTTTTCTAGGCCATGCATGATGGCTCAATGCATGGGCACACAGAGGATTTGTTATGTTAGGAACCGGGGTAAAATGCAATAAATTATTGAAAATTTATTGCATTTTCTTTTTAAAGATTTTATTTATGGAAACTGCCCCCTACCCTAGCCCTGGCTGCGTAAAGTCATGGTTCAGTGACAAAGCAATGGTCTCGTAACTGTGAGGCCCCAGGATCAAAACCGTGTCGATGTGCTATATTAGTGCCCTTTTGTGGGGCATTAATCCTCATTACTGTCATTTATGACTTAAGGGCGTAGGTCTGCTAGTTCATAAGCATAGTAGCATACACATGCTTTAGCAGTCACGCAAAACACTCAATGTCATATTATTATTCAATAAAATCTGAGAATGTATACTGATATCTAGATGAATTATTTTAAATTATTTTTAAAATAATTCCTTAAATTGGGGTAAAACAAAAATATTCCAACTAGATGAGCGACAATGTATTACTATTATTATTTTATTTCATTATTTGTTTTGGTGCGCTTGTAGCAACGACAATTGTCTATTTTGCAAAAAAGTGCGTTTCGCTGTGAACAGGCGCGATAACAATCGCCCTCAAAGCTACGTCTAAACTATGTTCCCGGCGCCACAGCAGCCACGTTTGTCTGAAACATAGTGGTCGGTATTCAAGATTTGTTGGGTGTTACTAAGTTTTTGTCAAGGTCTATCACGGTATCCTTCCCCCTCGTTGCTTCACGTCCATCCCGTTTTGTCCACAAAGGCTGCCGGGAATAGACATGTACACAAAGCTTTAAATGATGTCACAATCGAAAAATGAGCGCCATTTTAGAGGGAAAGCTCAGTACGCTGCAACAAGTTGTAACTTCAAGCATCTCCGTCTGGCTGCCGCCAGCTACAACTTTAATGTTGCAACTTTAAGAACCTACGTTTGGCGGCCGCTGGCTAAGCAAATTATGGAGCATGCGGCAGTCGGGGGGAGGGTGGGCCGATAAAAGATTCCGGGGTAAAACTCAGAGCCCAGCATGGCGCAAGCCGGCTGGGCTAATTAGTGAAAATAAATTGCCCCGTCAGGCTTCAGATGGAATTGCAGCCTCGATCAGCCATCCCGTGAGGCTGCAGCCAGCTGGTATCGTTTTTTGTTTCCGCCTCGCTTAAAGACAAGAAAAATGAACTTTTATCAATATTCGTTTGATCTTTCCAGATGTCCGTGCATCTACAAGTGTCCTGGTTTCGGATGACGACTTGACACACATTTGCCGGCACGTTCGCAGTTGCAAGGAGGAGGCAATTAAACCCATATTACGAGCCCTGTATTCTTCCGATAGTCAAGGTATACGTCCAATACGTCCGAAAAGTAACACCTTTGATGATGACCTGCGAATGATGAAGAGGTGGAAGTCAGGAAGTCATGCTCAATGGCCTAACCAGACGATCCGACTATGTCTCGCTTTAGAGGAAGCAGAGAACATGGTAGACACGGAAGCAGAGAACACGGTAGACACACGCCCTCGTCCAGTGTATATACAATTGGCCAAGACATTATTTCAGAGTAAGATATATCCTTGTTTTCACTTGAATAAAAGGAAGAGCATAGCTCTGTTTTGAATTGCATAAGGTCTACATAGATTTGGTTGTATATAATTATGTGAACATTTTATTGGTTGTACAGCATATTATCATCTTCTATCTTTTATGTGCAGGGTACATATTTGCTATTGATATAAATCGAAAATAAGGTGCGATTAATATCAACTCTTTATTAGACGGCCGGGGCCCAGGTTAAGCTTAATGCTCACATTTCTTGATATAAGGTGGATAAAGTCAATGATAACAATGACGAAAATATGACCCAAGTATAGTATTACAATTTAATTACATGTTAGGTGAATGTAAATCATAAGAATTCCTGTCTTATGTCTTAATTTCATTTAGAAAATTCAAAAATGGTTACTGTTAAAGTGCGTTGACCAGTAACGCCTTCAAAGAAAATCATAAATATCTTTGTGATTTGAGATTTTTAACATGATTTTGGGCATGCTATAGGGTTAGTGCAATAAAAGGAATATAATAAGTAAAATGACATACACAAATTACGCAGTTTTTCCATCAACCTTCGACAATATTACCGAGTCAATGGCCTTTGTTAACTACTTTTCAATTAATCTGGTAGTGTTCTGCTTGGTTTGAATCTGATAGCTTTAAGTTACTTTATATACCTTATCTCTCGTGTTTATGATTATTACTGTTATCGTTATTTGTATCATGATGATTATCATCATTAACTTATAGGTGCATTTTGGCGTCAGGAGGACAATAATACACTCGAACCGTCCCGTCCAAGGCCGAGACCAGCCAGCTTAAAAGTAATACAAAGTTTTGATATGGGGTCATGAATTTGGTTCAAATGAATATATTGGAAGCATATGCGATCCTACAATGTTCAGTGATCATTTTCGCGGTCGAAATCGAGTCTAAATTATGTAATTGTAAGTAATAAACACTTCATGTTGTATAGCTCCCTCTCAATGTCAAGATATTAATCAAGCTATAAAACAATGTTTCTTGACTGAAATCGACCGATTAGCTATTCCCGTTTGGAAATGATATATCACAACCACATATTGTACGGGCCGTAAGCGCTATTTGAAATTTATCCAAATTTATCAGGAGCACCGGTAAATCTTTATATTCAATTTTTCCCGAAAGCCGAAGTGTTTTATGCTAGGAGTCCACTGGGCCGGCGCCAGTTGGTGCCAGTTCGCGCCAAAGATTATGTGATTGGCGTGTAGTGGCTCGCTGTGGCGCCGAATTAATGTCCGCTCGGCATGTGTCGCCAAGTGGAATAAACTGGGTGCCATATGGCGTGCGCCAAATGCCACCCGGCTTGCTCCAAAATGTTGCGCCAGTTTGCGCCAGTTCGCGCCATTACACGGCCATTTGATTAAAAAATTCACCCTGTTGGCGCCATTCGCGCCAATAGACGGCTACTTTGCGCCACTTGGTAATTAGTTTGTGCCAAAGGTCGCCAAATTGGTTTGAACTTGCCGCCGCTTGGCGCTACTTGCCGACTATATAAATACCGGCCATCGGCTACCTGGTTCAGACCCTCCTCAGCTGCTGTATGAACAACATCTCTACTAAATATTTACAATTTTGATATGTCTGAGGCTTTTGATAATATTGGAGTGATGATGCTGCTCCATCAGAAGATGATGAGAGATATGCTGAGGTGGCCACTGCCTATCAACTTATGCTGGCCAATCCTGAAGAAGAAGAGCCTCCTAAGAAGAAAAGGAAGCACAACTGGTGGTTTAGACCCATGCTCCACCCACAGTTGAGGGCCGAACGTGGACAGTACCACAATTTGATGGAAGAGCTGAGGGAGAATGACAGGAGGAAGTTCAAGAAGTACACCAGGGTGTCCCCAGAGATGTTCGATGACCTGTTGGTCAGGCTTACACCCCACTTGCAGAAGAAGGACACCCACTTCAGGAAGGCGCTGGTCTCAAGTTGTCCGTCTTCCTGCGCCATCTTGCCACTGGGGCCACCTATGCCGAGCTGTCTTACAACTTCCGAGTGGACAAGGAAACCATCCAGAAGTTTGTCGGCCTGATGTAGCCGGAGCGATAGTGGTTGAGTATGCTGCAGAAGTCATCTCCCTCCCCACAACCAATGAAGGCTGGCTTGAGGTTGCAGGTGATTTTGAAGCCAGATGGAATCTTCCTCACTGTCTGGGAGCCTATGATGGAAAGCACATCCGTCTCCAGAAGCCCAACAAATCAGGCAGCCTTTACTTCAACTACAAGCAGTTCTTCTCGGTTGTCCTGATGGCTCTGGTAGATTCAAAGTGCCAGTTCCTGTGGATCGATGTGGGTGGAGTTGGCCATTAGTCTGATGCCCAGATCTACAACAACAGTGAAATGAAGGAGTGCATTGAAGCTGGCACTTTAGGCATCCCAGATCCAGCTCCAGCTCCTCTTCCCCATGATGACGAAGAGCACCCTATGCCGTACTTCTTTGTGGGAGACGATGCCTTCGCCATGAGGACGTACATGATGAAGCCCTATGGTTGTCGTAACATGGACCAACAGCAGAAGATCTTTAACTACAGGCTGTCCAGGGCAAGGCGTGTGGTTGAAAATGCCTTTGGTATTCTGGCTCTGCGGTTCCAGTGCTTCCTTAGCCAGATGAGACAGGAACCAGACACAGTCCGCCTGCTCGTTGAAGCTGCCGTCATGCTGCACAACCCCATCAGGAAGCGCTTTCAGGCACTGGACGTCCGCATGTTGGACCAGGAGGATGCCCAGCACAACCTCATCCCTGGAGCTTGGAGAACTGCCGCCATCACTGTGAGACAGTCCTGCGATGCCACCCTGCTTTTATAGGCGGCAAGTGGCGCCGAATGGCGGGCAACCAGGTGGCATTTGGCGCGAAGTAGTCACCAATCGGGTGCCGTTTGGCTCGCGTAGTGGCGCAAACAAGGTGCCACTTGGCGCCAAGTGGCGCCATGTGGCGCGACATCTCATTGGTGCTACTTGGCGCGCGCCATTACATTCCAGTGGATTCCAATAGGCGGATTGTTTGCGCCAAAGGGCGATATGTTCGCGCCATTTGGTGCCACTTGGCGGACACTTGGCGCTGATTGCTCGATGCAAGTGGCGCGACGAAAATTTCAAACATTTTGAAATTTTCTTGCCGCCACATTCAAATTTGGTGCCGTTACGGGCCACCACGAGCCAGTTGGGAGGCAGTTTGAGCCACTACACGCCACTACACGCCACTAGGCACCTTATTGGCGACACTAGGCGCCACAGTAAATTGCAACAAATTGTAAAGAATCACTATCCACCCATTTTTCAAAATTTCCCGAAACTTTGCATTACCTTTAAAGTTAAAATGAATGTAATACAAAACAATGATGATAGTGATGATAATGACAAAGTACTATAGTTAAGCCGCTCTCACTATTTTAACCATAAAGAGTTAATGTGTGCCCCACATTTTTGGAACTTTAGGGGTACGTTTGCGAAAGTGGTCATTCTTTATGGCCCGGTCACACATAGACGATGAACGGCCGGCGCATTGAAAATCGAAATAAAGTCGTGAGCCCGACTTTTGTTAGGATTTGGGAGTAGCTAGCGAGCTGACATCGAATGCATAGCGTGTTGCTAGCGCGCTGTTCGTATACAGGGCGTAGGCTCTGTGTATGTCTGGTGTTGCTCTAGCGCGCTCCGCGCATGTCTGGCATCTTTTTGGCGTGTACATTCATGCGTCGAGCTCCGCGCACACTTTTGAGCATGCTCAGAAAATTCCGACGCACACAGCGAATGACGACGAATGCATAGCGTTGGTACAGCTTTGGTCCGGAGCGCTAGACGAAGGAGTAACTAATGATGACACACACCTAGCGAACGACAACGCACCGGCCAAAATTGCAAATTTCCAATGCGAAGGCCATGCGTCCACCATGCGTCCCCTGTGTGTGGCCGGGCCTAATGGCCCGGTCACACACAGACGACGCACGGCCGGCGCATTGAAAATCGAAAAAAATCGTGAGCCCGACTTTTGTCAGGATGTGGGAGAAACTAGAGAGCTGACACCGAATGCATAGCGTGTTCCTAGCGCGCTGCGCGTATACAGGGCGTGTGCTCCGCGTAATTCTGGCGTCCTTTTTGCGCCTAGCGAACGACAACGCACTGGCCAAAATTTCCAATGCGCTTGCCGTGCGTCCCCCATGCGTCCCCTATGTGTGACCGGGCCTTGACACTCTTGACTTATACGATGTCTTCGTTCGTTATACAATTTTGAACGTCTGACAACGCATTGATCAATGACGTATGTGCACGATGGGCATTCGCTGTTTGAACGTTTCGCACGTTGGGTGTATGTTAAATTTCTTCTTTGACCTCTGTTCATCCAACAACGTCCAGCCAATCCTTAACTCTTCCATATCGAATGCACAATGTTTACATAGCGTTTGTGTATAAACTAATGGCTAACAAATGACCAGCCAATACACAGCGTATTCCGACCAACATCAATTTTCACGAGGCGACCATACCATGTCCTTGAGGCCAGTCTACCGATATACCAACGTGTGTGCACAGTACAGCTAGCTCTTTCATCATGTCTGCTCAGCTGATCATCAGAGATGAAGGATGCTCGGAGACTCCAGAATTAATATCTTCTGGCCGTTCATCAACATGAACATTAACTGAACCAGCTTGCCATCGCCCTTCACATCCAAGGTAGAAGGAGATGGAGAAGAGGACGGCGTGGCAGATCTATGCGGACCAGAGCCTGGATCCGGAGGTGACGACAGTTCGGCTTGTATAACCAGCTTCTCATCGAGCTTCGTTGTGAGGACCCCAAATCCTTCTCGAGTCTAAACTTGCAATGGGGTCGCCTTGACTTTCCGCCACCTTGACTCTGGTACCACGTATTCAAACATGAAATTTGTATGGATAATACCCCATGTCGTCCTTGACAGGTGTCAAGCCGTTATCAACGTGTACGTGGGTTAGGCCACTACCTGTCCCGCCACACCCATTAAAAGGCGTAAGATCGACTGGAGTCATTGAGGTACCCCTGCTCTTTAACCAAGTCGGCCAAGGCATCCTCCTGTGGCTGTGGGATGTGGAATCCTGGTGTTTTGCTTTCTTCTTCTTTGAAGGTCCAGACAGGGAGACATTGGAGGTGACGATGGAAATCGGACTACGTGACCCATGATCAGAGATATCGGAGTCATAGGGTAGTAGAGGGGTTGGAAGTCTAGGTAAATCTGAAATCTGCCTTGACAGGGGTGCTGGAGGTGACGCGCCACGGGGAGGTGATACATCCTCGGTATTGGCTGTTGATGCAGAACTGTTCGCAAGGGTTCGCAGTTGGAGCTCAGACTTTGGAAACGTCACTTGATCGGCAGCGGCACTCTGGGCATACATCGTATGAATGATACGCATGCGTTGCCATTCGTTCTATGGATACTACACTGTAAACATTTTGTCCCAAAAATCCAAACACATACATTAGGTGCTAGTATTCAAACACTCACAACGCAGGTAATTAGCATTTATTGTTAAAACGATCAGTTTATCCGCTTGCTGACTAACAGTCTTGTCTCACACTGTTTAGATAATGAATTGTTTATCCGTTGTGAAAACGGTCGATATAAAGTAAGCGACTTATCGGCCGGCCTAAATGTTATACTAATGATAATACAGACATTTCTCTAAACGGTAATTGAAATACAGCAACCAATCGTTTTTTTTTCCTCAAGAAAAATGATCCAGTAACTAGTAAATAAATAAAGGTTGGAGAACGTATTAATCAAGGTATCGTGGTTCCTTTTAAACTTTTAATTCCGCGTGCCTATCGTCAGAAAAAAACTACCTTTTTGTTTCTCAATTTACATTATTTCAAAAATACGCTTCTCGAATAATCCTATCAACCTGTTGACCAGTGAATTTTAATATACCCCATAAGTTAATGAAAGATAATACTGGAACCACCCGAATCCAGTAGGCAATGGGTTTACATTGTTTATTTCAACTTGCTGTTTGGTTCGTTGTGGTGTGGTATATATACAACATATGTCTTACCTTAAATTTAAGAATGTTTAATGTACATGTAATTTTGCCTCGTTTAAAATTACCTTCTTTTGAAATATAAGACTCTATATTTCCTTACTTATTTTCAGAATAGGCACTTCTAGAGGGACAGGTGAAAGTTCTGAAAATCGTGTTCCTGATACCACGAACACTGCTTGGGAAATGGACCCAACAGCATTAACGAGATTCCAGGATTTCATTTAGCCCTACAAATACTGCTTTCTCTAACCCACACATTAATAGTCAATAAGAATCAGATGGGAATGGGAGAGATAAGATTCTTAAAGTCCTCTTCAGGTACTGCTTAAATTGACCATGGAAAACGGAAGATATTTTTTGGCATTACTCGGGACAATTAAGGTAATATCGATGTCGAGAATCCCGACTTTCATTAAACCATGGACCTACGGGAGAGAGAGAAAGAGAGAGAGAGAGAGAGAGAGAGAATGCTCCACGACCTTGCACATACTCGGAATTGTCTTGAATGTTTGAATAACATTACAAGTTTTTCAAATCATGTTGATTCACTGCTTAATCAACTTAATAAGGGCATTTGTAAATCCCTGTAATGATCGATTAAAATGCCTTAGTTATTACAATTTTTAAAAAACGGGGACAAAACAAGAGTTCCTATTATTGTGTAACTATGCAGCTGAAAATATGTTTGAACGTTGCTCGTACATAATATTGATGTATAATCTACATGCAGAAGAAAGGTATCCGAATTAAGTGACAGAGTAAGCCTCTATGTTATCATTGAGATGTTTTCCATTCATGTTGTCTTTTTTTCGTTCACGGATCACAGAGTTGTATCGAAACTTTGCAAATGAATTTTGTTTGTCATATTTAATGTACGGAGTAGTGCATACTGCTGACAGTTTACTCACATTAAAACGTTATTAAGAATTCATTTTCGGAAATGTGAACTTTCGATTTAATTAACATAAGCAGTAATGAGCCTTCGGAATTACGAAGTTTCCGAGAATCACAGATATCCAAACCTTCGAAGTTTTTATTGAGGAAGTTTATTTATGGAACGCCGAGTGTTTAAACCGAAACAAATTAAACACATCATCATCATCACCAAACCATAACATAAACAGTACCATTCCTACATTTATTTACACATTTACACTGAAGATTAGAGATTTATTTCAACGGAATTTTAAGGTTGACATTTGGTGCTCCGTTAATGAGAGGACCGACATGCCTTACGTTATTGGGCTTAAAGCTGACCGAAGTTACTCCACTGTTAAAAAGACCACACATTTATTTTCCGTCACATTCTGATATTGTAGATCGGGTTGTTGTGTGATGTACATAATATACAGTCAAACATCAATATTGTATTTTGCTCATGTACTAAAATCGAAAATATCTAAAATTAATATACTGGATGTAAACAAAACATTTTTTAGGAGTAACAAACTATACATTTGGGTAATAACATAGAAGTTATTATGTTATTGACGATTTTATTATCCTTATCTTTTCATTTCAACTGTTTGCTTTTTGTCAGAACATTTTGGCGTGTTGATAGGATCGTTTGTACTATTCCTTTGCGTGATAACATAGAATGTATTATTTAATTGACGACAGTCTTTGTTTTTACTTTCCTTTTCATGTTAACTGCTTTATTTTTTGTCAGAATATTTGGACGAGTTGATAGGATAGTTTGTACTATTTCTTAAATTTTCAACCATCAAATCTTCAAGGCAATAATACTAACTGTTTTTTTTTATAGTTGAAATATATTGCCGCAGCCTATTATATTCCTTTTTAATTGGAAGCCAGACATTATGTCAGACATTTCAATAGAAGGTCATACGAAGTGTTATGATTAAAGATACTTTGTTTAATATCCCAGGCTAATTGGCATTTATCCTATTCACATAATATCCAAAGTGCATTGGAAGTGCACGTTGTGACATGCGCTATAGAAGATTCGCATATGATTATTATTATTATTTTGGGGCATATGGTAACGTTGTTTCATCCGCTCAGTCTGACTTGCGTGCATAGTGTAACAAATAAGAATTTTTGCATAAAAAAGTGAAGTTTTCTCAAAAGTGCGTTTCGTTCCAGCATTGGGGTGCCCGGGAATCACTTGGGTAACCTTTTAACAAGTATTATATACAACAATACTATGCACGATGATGATCCTGATCAAAGTCCTTGGAAAAATAAAAACGTTGCGATTGATATATTTATTCTCTGATTACGACTATATCTATTGAAACGACTTTAATGCCGTATTAGTTTACCATGTTATGGTCTATATGTTAGCATACGTCATATTCTTTATGCGTACCTACTCACATGACATGTGAGTTTATGTGAAATGACGTAATTTATATTTATAAAATAGAGATCCAAAATGGAAAATCTTAGGAAATGTTTAGAACAGAGAATGGCCCGATCAGTTATGGGCAACTCGTTTTATATGTCATTCTATTTCACAATCAGTCAGATGGCTGATCAATTAATGTTTACTTTTGAAAATAGCTTATTTAAGCCTAACTCAAATTTGAAAGAAAGAGCAATGACATTTTTGAAACATTGGTTTCTTATGTAAGGTACTTCAAGACCATTTTGGACGTTTCATACAGTAAAAATATTTTGTTTATTTTGTAAATAAAACTCCGCCTATGAGTATTCTTTTTTCTGAAAGCATTGCGTAAATGCACTAGATAAAACCTGTTTTTCCCTTTGACTCTAACCTTTAAAGAAACAATCTGTTCGTTGCTTACTTTCTTTTGTTTTGTTTGTGTGATTAACTTTCGCGATATACGAAATAAACAAACACATCAAGTGTCATATATTTCTTTTATTTAATTGTTATATCTTCTTTTTTTTAAATAGTTTTTGTGATTAATTTTCATGATATTCCAAATAAACATACATATCAAGTGTCTTATGTTTAATGTAATAAACCAATCACCATTTACTCGCAAAAGGCCAAATTAAAAAAAACATGTTTAGCGTCCTGCTTTAAAAAAAAAGAAAGAATGGAAGAGGCCCTGTTTTTTCTTTCTTTCAAAATGGCCGCTCAAAATGGCCGCTCGGTACATTTTCCCTGACAGTCGGACTATTTTTTCAAGATGGCCGCCAGTATTTTTATTTATTTTTAATCAGAAATAGATCCATTTTATCAGTGTTTTTCATGTTCCAAAAAAAAAAAGAAAAAAAAAAAGGAGGCGGCCCCAAAAAAGGAAGCGGGCGAAGACGCTAAACATGTTTATATTTTGTAAATGGCCTAATACTCCGATTGTTGCCCAAGTAACAAATCGTTCAATCAATGAACAATCGTTCAATAAACCATAAACTAATCAATCAATCAATCAACATACCAATGACACACGCACAAAAACAAACAACCAATCAATCATCAAACCAAAACTAACCAATCAATCGAACAATCAATCAACCAACCTACCAACCAACCAACCAAACTACCAATTACCTACCAACCAACCAACAAATAAACAAATAAATCAACCAACCAACCAATAAATCAATCAATTAATCAATTAATCAACATTAATCTATCAACAATCAATCAATTATGAAATGGATAGTACAGTCATTAATTCAGTAAACATCCCAATAAACAAAATCACGTGAAAATCACGTCAATATCAAGGTATCGACTTGAGGAGAGTTACGTTCTTCAAACACCGGACATTTACGTAAATGTGTTAATACGTTTTTTGCATTAGGTAACTTAAAACACACGTACACTAAATCACGCAATTGTCACTGCAATATCACCATTATAATAACGTGATTATCCCTACCTTGGAGACCATGGTTTGTAAACCTAATACTCCCGTGTTTGTTTGGTTATGAAATTACATCTTCATACACGAAATTATCGCGTCACAGAAACACGTGAAGCGTTAGTGATAGTTTTAGTCAGAATATCTGCGTGAAATTCACGTGAATATTACGAGGCTGACTTGAGATGAACAATGACGTTCTCATCCCGTTTCTGAACATCGTGTCGTGGATCTTCCATAATTACGTCCAGGCGCGCCGGAAGCAGTTTGGGATTAGAGGGGGTTGGGTGGGGGGGGGGGGGGTGCAAACATCCCAGAAGAGAAAGCTAGTTGCAACTGGTCCAGTTGATGAACCATTTAATGCCAACTGGTAACCCTGGAAATTGAAATGGGCTAAATGATCCAGTTGATCCAGGCCAGTTATAATTCAACTGGTCTAGCTGAGCCATTAGAACCATTTGGGTAAAACTTCCAACCAGTTGAACAGCAACAATACTTCAATACTAGTACGTCTGTATTTCTAATGTAAGGGCATTGGTAATAAGTAGACTTACATAATTGAATTAATCGAAATAAATTCGTATACTTGTACTTTATTGAAATTATTTTAGTTCACAGTTAATGTTTCCCTTATTCATGTTTAACTATTTATACGAAGTAGCGAAATGTCCTAATAACTGGTAATTTATATTTGTAGTATTTTCGAAATGAATTGCATATAACTAAATCATCAGTAATTAAGAAATATGCTGTAAATTCAGATAAATTGTTTAAAAAACATAGATCTGCACGCACCCCATATTCAATATGCAAATGAATTGGTGTCAGCTGGGTCAACTCGAAATATGCCAACGCTCAGTCATCAACTGGTGCAACTGGAAATATGCACACTCCGGTTATCAACTGGTGCAATGAAAATATGCCAACTGTCAGTTATCAACTGGTGAACATAGAAATATGCCAACAGTCACGGGATTATCACCACGGAACTTAAATGGTAACGGTGAAACCATCAAGACACCCAAGAATAACTCATTTTCACACATGGAACACACGGAATACCCAGCTTATATTAATAATCCGTTTGAGTCACGCGATCATCACCACGGAACTGCTGGCAACTTTGACTACGATTTAAATAGGTGTTTTAAGACACCTAATCATGACTAATTTTTCACACCTAAAAGTCACGTATGCCCAGCTTAGATTAATAATCCGTTTGAGTCACGAGATCATCACCGCGGAACTTATTGGCAACTTTGACTTCCATTTAAATAGGTGTTTTAATACACCTAATAATGACTAATTTTTTACACCTAAATATCACGGTTTCACAGCTTAGATTAGTAATCAGTTTTAACTACGTGATCATCACCAAGAAAGTTATGGTAACTTTGAAACCATTTAAATAGATGTTTTAAGACACCTAATAATGACTAATTTTTCACACCTAAAAGTCACGTATGACAAGCTTAGATCAATAATCCGTTTGAGTCACGAGATCATCACCGCGGAACTTATGGCAACTTTGACTACCATTTAAAAAGGTGTTTTAAAACACTTAATAATTACTAATTTTCACACCTACATATCACGTTTTCACAGCTTAGATTAGTAATCAGCTTGAGCCACGTGATCATAACCAAGAAATTTATGGTAACTTTGAAACCTTTTAAAGAGGTGTGTAAGACACCTCAGAATTACTAGTTGAATATAACCAGAGATTCAAGTTTCAAGATCATTTTAGAAGGACAACTACAGTGAGTCACATCAATTATACCGGAAATTCGTTCCTAACACAAACAATTATTTGTTTTCTTGTTTCAGATTTTCAGCCATTTACCTAATTGTTCTTTCAACGATCACAACGCTTTCAAACATTTCGAAATGTTATTACTTTAGTTGATGGATCATTAGCTCGGCAACACCGTACAAACTGCAAAAATAGCCTCCTTCCTTCAGGATTTGTCAACAAGTACATGGTGGGCTGTATCCAGG
>JAVYIG010014106.1:0-43392 GCA_035222895.1 Strongylocentrotus droebachiensis
AGGGAAAAAATAGTTTTGGTAATAGGAAAAAAATAGGTTTGAAACAATTTTTTCTATTTTTTTCCTATTTTTTTCCTATTTTTCAGACCTGAAAATAGGAAATAAATAGGGAAAAAATAGTGTAGAAAAAAGTGAAGAAAATAGTAAAAAAATAGTGATAACTAGGTGCTTAGTGAACAGTGAAAAGTAGTGAGGAAATAGGAAAATAATAGTGAGAAAATAGGAAAAAAATAGTAAGAAAATAGGAAAAAATAGTAAGAAAATAGGGAAAAATAGTAAGAAAATAGGAAAAAAATAGTAAGGAAATAGGAAAAAAATAGTAAGAAAATAGGAAAAAAATAGTAAGAAAATAAGAAAAAAATAGTAAGAAAATAGGGGAAAATAGTAAGAAAATAGGGGAAAATAGTAAGAAAATAGGAAAAAAATAGTAAGGAAATAGGGGGGGGGGGGAATCACTCATCCTTTACTTTCATGGATTTCTCAAGCACTACCATCTCACACATCCAGTCAACGACATTCAACTAAATCATACAGTGCAAACTTGATATAAAGAGATCAGTTATACCTGAAATGACAAGGTAATTTACCAGCTTTTGGGGGTTAAGATTTCTTGGTTGCACATGACCTCATTGTCAAAAGTTTCCACTGTAGAATAGTCACCCTACTCCTACAGCTCTTTTCTCTGCATCGATGCACCTACTCAGTTTGCCAAATTCACTTCATCCTTTCAGTCCAATCCATTCAGTAGAACATTTAAAATAGTCAATGGGTATATGGAAAATGTTATACAGTCCACTCCTATTATAACAAAGATGGATACACCAAGATTTTATTATCAGGCAATTCTCATCAGTCCCAATTTTAAACAAACCAATGTGTTCAGTAACTTGAGTATAACATGATTTCATTTTAACAAGGAAATTGGCTTGGTCCCGAGCACCTCGTTATAATGGCAGTGGACTGTAACACACAAAAAGAATAAAAGGGAATGTGTCAAATAAAATACATGTACTTTATTTTCGAGAGGTGAACACAATGACATGAGTTTAGTATAGTATGTTTGTTCATATAAGCAAATAAATAAAAGAACTTAACTGATATTTACAATCTTTGGTTAAGTACTGTAGTGTACATGTTGTAGTAATAGAGTTGTTCATGGTTTGCTATGATTATACACTAAAAAAAAAAAAAGACCAATGCGACTGCGTCTCCTATATGCCTCCGCCTTAAAAAAAATATCATCCACCTAGAATGTAGCTTTCTATTTTTGTTCAAATAAAGTATTCAGGTGAGTTTCAGGACTATTACTGAGCCGATGCGGATATATGCTAGGCGATCACAAGCTCTCTCCCTCACTAGTAACCAAATAAAGCAGTATTCTGGACATGAGAGTGTTGTTTTCTGTCTCTTTTATTACAATTTAATATTACAAAGTGCTCTTAATAATGTAATAACATTTTCAAACCTCAAGAAAATCATGACAAATAATATTTTTTTCTCGTTATTTACAAAGATAACAAAATAAAATAAATCTTAAAACAGATTTTTCAACAATGCATGCATGCTTTATAGTACAGTTGACATGTTACATAATTTTCTCAATCTCAATTGAACTGTCAAAATCTTAATACAATCATCATAATCTAGAAACACTTACTACAAAATCAATGACATGTCATGTCATTGAGATATATATAAACAAGAAAATGAAAGACTTACATGCTACTATTTTCAAATAGTTTTACAAAGTATACCATCATTACCATGTATCATAAGTAATGGTCTTATGGTCCTTTATCTTCACAATATGCAGGCACTCATTGTGTACACATACATGTTGTACTTGCCTATGAATCTCAATGATTAGACATAAGAATTACATAATAAAATGGAAACAAATACTAATGTAAAGGATACAGATGTTGGTCTTGCTGTTCACAGGCATCTAATCAAATGGTGGTTGTATGTTACATGTACATTGTAGCTTGATTAGTTTCAATGGATCTGTAAAGATATAAATGAAATGTGAGTTAGGGGTTAGAATAATCATGCATTGGTACATTTATGAACATGCAATTAATACTTAGTACAAGTATTTATGTATTTCATAATGAAAAATTCAAAGGCACAGAACATGTGTGTACAAAAGTATGATAGCAAAAAAGATGCCAGGTTGACGACGAACGGATGGTGAAACAACGGAGTCTTCAAAGAGCTGTCAAGGTGCATGAAATGTAAACCACTCAGGTAGGCAATTAATTAGAGTTATTTTATTCTTAGATATATTGGGTGAACATACATAAAATAAAACATAAAACACAGAAAAGAAAATAGTAAAGGAACAACTTTTTGAAGAAAAAAATAAAAAGGAAAGAGAAAAATAATGTAGATCTAGGTAGAACTTGTGCCACCTGTAAATTATTGTTCTAGCATAATGATGAGGTAAACTACTCTAATATTTTGATGTCAGATCTTAACTAACAAACATGAAATAAATATACCCAAACAAATTATCAACAATAGATTTAGATTTCTACTTAGTAAGGACATACCTCGCAGACACACTCTCGGACTTGGAAGACTTGCTCTTCTTAATCTTGCGTGGACCGTGGTGCTTTAGCAGGTTGTGTTTTCTGATTCCTAGAAAAATAATTTGAGATACAATTTAGCCTAAAACCACATCAAAACATTATATCATGCAAGGCAATATAATTGACAGACGTAGTAATGGTAAAAAATCTGAAATTTCTACGTGGATTTATTGTAATCACGTTTGTTTACATTCACTCATTCACTATACAGACACTACACTGCACTTGGGGATTCACTTCACTCAGCACTACATGGGAATATTGATCCGTAAAATAACATTCTATAAGCCTACTATGTCTATGAAGTAGCATTATATTCAACAACAGACACAATAAAAATATATATATCATAATATAATTAAGTTTCAGAAATAAACGTACCTTTTCAGCTGTTTTCTGGTGCCAGTTCCGCTCGTCGATCGTCCGTCATTCGACAACAAACTTGTTTCTCTACGAGTGGGACTAGTAATATTTTGAAAATTTGTCGGGCTCATTTCCTTGGGAAGAATCACTAAAATGGGATAAGGAGGCATCGGAGTATGAGGAGTCACTATCTCTTGATGACATTTCATCGCTAGAATAATTGCTGGAAGACATTTTGGTGTGATTTGGAGACGTTTGATGAACGGAAATCAGCTAAAGTCCGATGCGCACATCAGTGCGCCAGTGGGGAAAAAAAATTACGGGTAATTTTCAAATTACGTCCGGGTACTTGCGTACTGTCCTCTACGTTGAAACTTTACTCACACATAGAACGGGAATATCTCGATCGAATGCTTTTTTTTCTTTTAATAAAGGAGATTTTTTTTTGGAAATTTCTATGTGTACATTTTCTTTTTACACATGGTTTATGTATGGTTATCTTTGAGTGCACTAGTCACTACTATAATTTTGTAAATAAAATCAAGAATATTAATAAAGGAACAAAATTGAAATTTCGTACATTTTCTTTTTACACATTGTTTATTTATGGTTATCTTTGAGCTCACTATTCAATATGTGACCCCACAGCTAAAAACCACCAATAAGTCGCAAAATGAACAACAGAGATAATGGCAGGAGAAGCGGGCTTTTTTAATAGGATGCCAGTCATAAATAATGAAAATATGCAAGTTTAGAAAATAGACAAAAAATAGTTTACAAATTTGTATCATGTCATAAAAAATGTAAGTGCAAAAAATAGGAAGAAAATAGTACTCGCAAATAGGTAAAAAGAAGTCTGAAAAAGATAAAGGTGAAAAAATAGGAAAAAATAGTCTGAAAAAGATTAAGGTGAAAAAATAGTCTGAAAAAGATTAAGATGAAAAAAATAGGGAAAAAATAGTCCTATTTTTTTCATATTTTTTTGGAGAAAATAGGAAAAAAATAGTCTGAAAAAGATGAAGGTGAAAAAATGGGGAAAAAAAAGTTTGGTACTCGAAAATAGGAAAAAATAGAACTATTTTTTTCCTATTTTCTTTAAAAAAAATAGGAATAAAATAGTCCACAAAAGTTGAAGGTGAAAAAAATGGAGAAAAATTAGTTTGTGCTTGAAAATAGGAAAAAAATAGGACTATTTTTTTCCTGTTTTCTTATAGGAAATAGGAAAAAAATAGTCTGAAAAAAAATATAGGTGAAAAAAATAGGGAAAAAATAGTTTGTACTTGAAAATAGGAAAAAAATAGCCCTATTTTTTTCCTATTTTCTTGAAGGAAATAGGGAAAAAATAGTCTGCATTTCCAGAAAATAGGGAAAAAATAGGGAAAAAATAGGGAAAAAATATATTTTCGCAACACACAAAACTACTAGGGCGTCCTTCGAAATCACAAGGCAGTGGGCCTATCTGCTAACTATATATACAGTGCGTCCCAGATTATAATTAATAAATGACACTTATTTGTGCTAACTATATATACAGTGCGTCCCAGATTATAATTAATAAATTACACTTATTTGTAAAGCTCAGATCCACCTCTTTCATTTGATGCAACTCATATGATGCATTTGTCACACATGAGTGATTAAAAACAATTTGAAGAAAGCGGTACCAAAAACTCATTTGGTGAACGGTATCTGAATTTCAAAGAAAAAAAAATCACATTTCAAGAAAGTTCATTTTTTGCCCTTTCATATGACACCTCAATCAGGAAAAAGGAGCCAGGAATAAAGTTCCGTTTAAAGTATTGCTCGCATTTCCGTTATCTTATTAAACGAGTCCGTTCCAGCGTCTGCATGCCCTAACCACAAAACAGACGAAAGACTTCATGCAGACTTCACGATCAGCCATGCATAAAGTCTTTTGTCAACTATGTTTGTTGCTACGGCAGGCAGCCAGTAAAAACGAATCCGTTTAATAAAATTATGGAAATGCAAGCATTATAATCACTAATGCATGAAATAGGCATCATATCAGTTGCATTAACTGAAAGAAGAGGTTCTAAGCTTTACAAATAGACGTGTCATTTATTAATTATAATTGCGATTAATTTATGATAATAACATCGATAATTCTCGGGTTCGTCTTTTCTGGGACGCACTGTATATATATATATATATATATATATGTATGCAGCAAGTAGTGTAACTGTAAAGAACCATTCATCTGTTACAAATAGTTGTATTTCAATAGTTAGAATGCGAATTACGTATGTTTGTTCTTGCTACGTAAAACAAACATTATGGCTCGCCAAACCTAACAACACGACCGTAATTTATTTAATTTTTATTCTGAAATACAATTATTCATAACAGTTGAGTGAAATACACTATGAATATGACGGACAAAGAAAGAGGACAAAATATACAGTTCCTCAGGTAGACAAAGGAACATCCCTTCACTACTATTATGTAAAAATGTTTAGAACAGGTGTCATATGCATATTCACCTGTTCTACACATTTTTACATAATAGCAGTGAAGGGATATTCCTTTGTCTACCTGAGGAACTGTATATTTTGTCTTCTTTCTTTGTCCGTCATATTCATAGTGATAATTCGCAACGAAGTACTTCACAAAGACGTATGAATTAAATTTGATTACAATGCGAAAATGGTCTCTTAAAACGTTGCTATATAACTCATAAAGTTATACGATTTTGAACGCACAGAGCTGCAGAAGAGGTGATTAGACAGACCAAGTACTCGACATCATGGAATACGGTATCGTCCTCCCAATCATTCTCATCCTCGTCTCCGTGGTCGTGACATTCCTTCTCGCCAAGGCCATCCGAATCTTCGTCCTCATCAGCAGGTTTGATGGACCTCCGGCGCTACCTCTTGTCGGCAACGCCCACGAATTCAAGAGCGATCAAAGGGGTAAGATTGTGATCTTCATGCTGTCTGAACGCTATTGAAAAAGGAGCATGTTTAATTTGTTTTGCCTACACATTACCGACCACGATTCAAATTTCAGTATTTCTGATCGCTGTATATGAAGCTGATATCCCTATACTACTACTACTACTACTACTGATATTACTACGTACTACTTCTCCTGCTACTACTGCTACTACCACCACCACCACCACCTCCACCACTACTGGGACATTCTCTCTATGATATCCTTCTAACCTAACACCTGCAATATATACTCACATCGTGAAACACGCTTTACAATGATTTCAATATTGAGAAATGTCTCTCTTTGCATTTCTTTAAGAATCATTTTCTCTGGATTGTTCGTGGTGATTTATTAACCAGTCCATCAGTTTACATTCAGTCAATCAATCACCCAGCCTGTACTGCTGCTTCTCATCTTTTCTTCTCCAACTTGCCAGAATTCTTCGTTGACATGACAACTCTCATGGAGGAGTACAGGGCGAGGAGTGGAGGGCTTATTAGGATGTGGCTTGGACCGGTCCCATCACTCACCCTCTACAAAGCCAAACATGTTGAGGTGACTATATCATGATATAAATGGATATATGAACATACACGTTTACAGATTAAGTTTACAAGAGAAAATGAAATTTTAGGATTTGAAGGTCGGAAAGGAAAATGATGCACTCAATTACATAGTAACTGATAAAGCAACAGATTTTCTCAGAAAAGCTGAGCAACAGGGATCCTAGATTTGGCATAATGAAAAAAAGTTGTTAAATGTTAAAGGTTAAAAGATATATTTACAATTAAGCTGATAATATGTGTAGAAAATTGTTATTTAGTGGCAGTCACTTCACTTTATCAATTGAAGTAGCCTGTGGAGGGCTGAAATATATATATATTTAATGTTGAGGTGACTGTTTGTTTTTACTAAAATTGCTCCTGTGACAATAAACCGATTTACGAACATTTTCAAATGTATGGGTTTTTCTTTCCTGGAAACCTAGTATTCCAATAACCTAATATTAATTGATGAACTACAATACTTGAAATACAGTCCGCTAATATTACTTGGTGCTATGTCGTGCAAGCCTCTGGTAAGCTTTCAGGTTGTCCAGAACAACCTTTGTTTGAATAATTTTTGAATATGTTAATAAACCGGTCTATTGCTCCGTGTCAATTTTCCTACACTAACCTAACTGTTACAGTCACCCCTGGATCTAACCCTATAACCCAAAGAACAAACACCTATAACCCAAATGCAGTCCTGATTCTAACCCTAGCCGTATTCCTTTGACGAATATATATAAAGATAAAGATGTATGAACAATTATCAGATTTGAAAACATTTTTACAAAAAATTATGCGCAGTTTAAAACTTTTAGATTATTCTACTTTGATTATTTAAAGGAAAAACACGAACAGTTACCTGAATGGCGTAGCGTGTGTCCTGCTATTGAGAGGGCGCTGGCAGAGACATGGAGGGAGGGATGGGGGAGGGGTCTAGTAATATATATATATATATACATATATATTTAAACTTCTTTTGATACACCAGTCTCATTCTGAAAATTATATGGTGATTTACAAGGCCTCTGTTTACAAGAATGTGTGGCCTGAGATTTCATTAAACAATATTTATTTCCACCTCCCTGGAATAACTCACCACCTCTGGTGGGCCAATCAAGTGGTTCACTACATCTCACAATAACTAAGGTAATACCCCCCCCCCCCAAAAAAAAAAAAAAAAAAAAAAAAAAAATGTAAATGTTATCTCTCAAACTAGATCCCTCACTTTATTACACACAGGTGATACTGAACAACAGCCGACACATCAAGAAAGGATACCTGTATAAGTTTCTAGAACCATGGCTTGGGTTAGGATTATTAACAAGGTAAGAATTATTCGATTGTGTTTAACCCACCCCCCCCCCCCTCCCTCTAAATTGCGTATTTCTGTACTGCTACGGTTTTTCATCTACAATGTCTAGTTTATCAGGAACCAGTTTTGGAAACGCCTCCCTCTCAATAAATGAAATGGAAGCTCTTATTACCAATCATGTGAAAGAATATGTTTTGACTAATACGTGATGATACAAATTTTGCCGGGAAACCGCCTACTTATTGATATATTTGGTAAAATGTTATATCTATCTGGACCGGATAGATATCGCGCACTTGTTGCGTAGTCCCATATACATCTTTCTGTGTACAGTGCTTGTAACTTTAGCTAGACTGGGCCAAATTTCTTATCATTTTGAAGATTCCAGAATTTTGCAGTACACACCAATACTTATATGCTAGATGATCAACCTTTTCTGATCGATTCCACAACGTTTCTTTCACAATGAAATCGCATGACCAGAACTAGTCTTTATCTTTAAAGTAATTATGTAAATATTTAATTAATTACTGGGATAAAAAAATACAAGATAATATCAAAGATGGTTTCTGATGCTTCACCCATATAGGTAGACACACTTTAATGGGCACATAATCATTATGTAAATATTTCAATTGTATGTTGATTAAAGGAAACCTAAACCCAAAGAATAAGTGTAGGTATTCTGAAAAATGAGATGTATTCCTGCACTTTGATGTACAATATTCCTTACGAAAATGTACAAGATATATATAAATGAAGATATTCCTGGCATGACGTGATGCCTTTCAGCATGATATGGGCGCAGCCATTTTCTTTAAAATGTGACGTACCTGTTGAAGTTGATGTATCATGCACCAAGCTTTAGTTGGAAAGAATTTTTAAATCAATAACGAAACCTTTACTTTTCAGTAAAAACAAATAATAACTGAGATGATAGAAATTATATTAGGTAAAAATAAATAATAAATAATAGGGGCACAATTGTAACAAAATTTCTTTATAAATACTACACTATAGCAGTTGACAAATCTATTTCATTTATGAGAAACCTTCACCCCAGAAGAGCACTAACTTAATTATGCCATTTGCGTTCTGGCAATTATAGTACAAAGGATAATAGCAGGTGAATGAAATGCTTCACCACCACACACACCTGGGAAGGAAGCATCCATAAATTTGAATACATTTACTTGATAAACGACTTCGCATAGTTCGTCACATTATCAAGAAAATGGCGATGCCCATGTTGTGCTGAGAAACTGTACTATATATGTTTGCTTTATACCTCTCTCATACACTTTGGTGGGGAATCTTGTAGATTTATGGGCAATAATATAATAAATCTCTCAGAATAAGTTAAGTTGTTACCTGGGGTTCGGTTTCCTTTAAGTGATTAAACACATCAGCTGTATGAGAACCAAATATCTACGTGTTAATCTTCCTAATTACACTTGATCAAATACACTATTCAAACAAGTTCTAACATAATGATTATCACAATGCTCTCGTTGTTACTTCAGCATCATGTTTGCTAATACTGAATCATGCAGACCAAAAAATATATTAAAAGAAAGAGTGAAAATTGGCACGCATTCAATTGATCCAAAAGTATTTTCACTTTGCCCACCATTACAAAAAAAAATCGATAAAGATAATATAGTTACCAATACAAAGTTACCTAGTGTCGTGAACTAATTTAAGTTGAACGCACTTGTTAAAATCAAAGTACAAGATGAACATAGAACTGCGAGAGGAAAATTGGCACAATAAGTAAACAGAGCCTCGTTGACATATCAGAACAGTGTAACCCTCGTGACCATCCTGATAAGAACACAAGATAATAATATTTTTTTTTAAATATAGTAAATATATTGGTTTCATGTGCTTGCTAGAATGAGACAAAAACGACGTGGAAGAATATGTGAATACAAAGTAGACTTACGTCCCACTTGTACCTACACAACATACATGAAGAAGCGTTCATAATAACTGATTGTTTTGGATATCTTCGATAAACACACACTAGATCATAACATTAAATTCATAAATGAGCTAGTTCTCTCATCGAAGAAAACAAATGACAATTTTTTATTTTTTTATTTTTATTTATTTTTTTATTTTTTTTTTTTTTTGGGGGGGGGGGGATACGGACCCATTTTTTTGTTTTTTTTGTTGTGAATTCTAAAGCACAACTTAAGATCTACCACTGAGCCTTTGCGCCACCTCGAATCACCATGTATATTAATTATATAATGACAAATCTTTTTGCAGCTGGGGTCAGAAATGGTTTCATCGACGGAAGATGCTCACTCCGACCTTCCACTTCTCCATCCTGCAAAGTTTCATGGATGTTTTCAACGAACAGAGCATGGTCTTGGTCAAGAAACTCGAAAAATTTGCAGAGAAATCTGAGACGGTCAACATTTTCCCGCTCGTCGCCTATTGCGTACTGGATATCATATGCAGTGAGTAAGGAAATGTCTTTGGCACACAATAAAAGGGGTCTCGAGGTTTTGTGCACCATAGGTTCTACGAATTGTTAGGTTTGGGGTTCGATTTCCTGATGGTAAATGAATCTAAATATATGGCAGCTGAGTTACATTACCTTGTTGAAGGAGACGAAACAACCAAAAACCAAACGAAAATCATTATTATGTATATCGTATTATTATAAACAGAATGTATCAATGTTTTATATTTTAAGTGTTCTTGTAACACTATTTCTGAGCGGTCTTTATCTATTTCATTTTGTTTATTTCATTTCCATACCAAACATAAAATAAAACAATATAACGTAATGTAAAGTTCAGGGCATGGTTAATAATCACGAACAAATAAACAAACTTACAATTAATAAAATTACAGCGTGACTTGGATCATGAATAACTAACAAATACGTAAAGTTTCCCATAATGTACCAAAATTGTATAATGCGATTTTTCCCGTCAATTCTCAAACAACTGAACAAAACAAGACAGAGGCTGATATGGAAGCCACAGGCTTGAAAATTAAAGGCCCCTGGGCGAAACAAATATCCATGTACAAATTATATTGGACAACCACATAAAATAAAATGAAATTGCGACTCCAAGTCGTCATAACATATAATTTTCCTGTCACATATTAATGTTCAGACATGAAATTCATGTACAAAGAGAAAGGGAGAATATTTGGTTTATCATAATCATACTCTATATAATTTTACCCACAGTTACCGCGATGGGACGTTCTTCCAACGCACAAGAAAATAGTGAAAATGAATATGTGAAAGCTGTTGGAAGGTAAACAAAAAATACCATCAGATGACATGCCACATCTGGTAGTTAAACCATTCGTTCTCTCGTCTCTTCCTTCGACTTATCTATGGTATTGATATCAATTTACCATTGTTTACCCTTTAATTACCTTTTTAATACCATTTATTGAAAATAATGATAAAATATAAATTAATAATCATCGTAGAAGTACATGTAGTAGTAGTAGTAGCAGCAGTATTATCAGTAGTTAATAGTAGGAATAGTAATATAAGTAATGTTCTTTGCCATGTTTACAATTATACTCGCTGTGGATAATCTTCATACATAACTTCACAGAATGAGTGAATTGGTGACGATACGAGGAAAGAATCCCTTGCTCTGGCCCGACTTCATCTTTGACAAATTAAAATCCGGTAAAGAAAATAAAGAAACCCTGAAAATCCTTCATGGTGTCACCAACGAAGTAAGTTTATTTTATCACTACCATGAAAATCAATATTGGTAAAGTTTTAATGAATTTTCAGTATGATTTTATTTTGGGGGTCGGAGAGACCGAATGTGAAATATTGCTGCAACTAGCTTTGTATATGGGTGTCAAGCCGGGACAAATATTGTTCCCACAGCAATTTGCACAGTTTGTGGGTTTGTGGTAATAACAATAGCACGGTAAAATGTAATTAAGTTTTCACGTAATGAGCCATGATAATTGTTGTCATTGATATTATTATTTATATTATTGTTGTTATCATTATTATAATTATTATCATTGTTATTAAGAGTAGAACTATAGTAGTAGTAGTAGTAGTATTATTAGTATTAGTAGTATTAGTAGTAGTAGTAGTAGTAGTATTAGTATTAGTAGTAGTAGTAGTAGTAGTAGTAATAGTATTATTACTAATGTTAATATTGTTACATGTATGTGTTATTATTTTCCCCTTTATCATCAATAACCTTATCGTCATAAAACTATTATTATTATTATCACCAAATTATAACTTATCATGAAGATGATACAGGAAAGACTGAAGGAGTCCCCAAAAGACACTCACACGGATGATGATGATGATGTTAATGATGTTGCTAGGAGACGCAAGAGAATCGCATTCCTAGATCTTCTACTTCAGATGCACCGAGAAGATGCGAGCTTCACACTGAGTGATATCCGCGAAGAAGTTGACACGTTCATGTTTGAAGTAAGAAGGATGAAATTCATTTTGGTTTGAACTTTGTAGTTATTCTTTTTGTCATGGAAGGCTGGCCATGGTATAGACGCCATTTTGGTATAGACGGTAGTAATACAGATATCTTGCATGTTCAAGAAATGATAGTCACTGTAACGTGCGTTGAGTCAACGGCATGCTAACGATCCGACTACGACCCAAATCTCTTCTACGACTGGGAGCCCAATGGATCGCAGTCAAGGCTTATAGCACCTTGGACTATCCCATTTGTAGAGGTGTCGTGGACAAGTGGATAAGTCACCGGACTGTGGATCACAAGGTCCGCGGTTCAAGTCCCACCACGGACTAATGTCCTTTGGCAAGACATTGATCTACATTTGCCACTCTCTTACCCAGGTGTTAAATGGGTACCCGGTAGGATGCGAAAGCTAATGTGCTTAGATTAGCAAGTGTGCGCTTGTAAAAATGACGCCTGGCTGGAATGCTCCCCAGGGAGTGGAGAATGTGTATACATTGTGTGCGGGTAAGCCTGAATCCGTTGACCGGGGTAATAATATATATATATCTGTAAAGCGCTTTGAGAGGGTCTTCGGTCCTGAAAAGCGCTATATAAGAACTAGCTATTATTATTATTATTATTATAATGACCTTAGTGTGATCGTAGTCTGATCTTTTCCCTGTGCGGTGGGCAGTCATCTATATTCTTCATGTCATGCCATAATCATATAGCTCATGATCAAATGGGACATGGGCAGCTCTAAAGGAATTATAACTCTGTCTATATCTGTACATGGACTATTATATTTCTAAACCAATAGCATTTCTTTACCGATTTTACACAATGGCACAATCGTATAACCATTAAGGGTAGCTGGTAATGTTATGTAGGTAGCCTGTATATGGCTTAATGGATGTAATAACAATTACAACAGTTCATATTTCAAGATACTATTCCTATGGTACTATTTTAAACAACAGTTATCTGATGTTGCTGGATTCTTTTCACCCCACCTCCCTCCCCCTCGTTTTACAGGGTCACGACACCACGGCTGCTGCGGCAGGCTGGGCAATCCTCCTCATCGGCCATCACCCGGATGTACAGGCACGACTACATATGGAAATAGACGAGGTCTTTGGTATGTCCAACAAAACAACGATTCTTGAGGTTTGACGGATCCAGGGGGCAAAGGTGGACCTGCCCTCTCGGCACAACCCAACGATTTGCCGGGAAGGGAAACACAATTTCAAATGTCCCCCACGATATGTATTTCCTTTACTGTGCCTCCCCCCCCCCCCCGAAAAGAGGAAAAATCTCTCGAAACCGATTGCCTTGTTACATACATATCTCTTAGAAATAAAAGGATTACCCCAAAAATGCGCTCATTAAAAAAAAAATTGGTTTGTCTTTGTTGTTGTTTTATTTTTCTTCTTGAAATCTATTAATTCAGCACGGCAAGATTCAGATATAAATACAAAGTCTGTTTCTGCTAAATCGTTTTTTATTAAAGAGCTATGTCAGCCCATGCACTACACTATTGTTGGCTACTTCCTGAGAACGTTTAAACTAATTTTTATTTTGATATCGCGTGTCCTTACTCCATTACTTTCCATACAGGTGACTCTATGCGGCCCGTGACGTCAGATGACCTGTCTAGGCTCCAGTATCTCACATGCGTCGTCAAAGAAACACTTCGCCTCATCCCTTCGGTCCCCAGTATCTTTAGGAAACTCGATGAGGATATTATGTTAGGTAATTTCATCTATCGATAAGTCTTACAGCTAACAAAAAATACAAAAAAAATTATTATACGTAATTATATTATTTCTTTGGTTCCGTCATGTTACTTTTTTGCATGGGTGTCGATCCGTAACTGATACCTATTCATCAGGGGGGATGATCTATTCATTCATCCCCCCCTGATGAATAGGTATTACGTAAGGATCGACACCCATGCTTTTTTGTATTATTATTTTAATTTGTTTCCATCTTTTTTTTCCCATGCTTCATGTCCGTTAGCGACGCTGATTTTTTTACGAAATTGAATCATCAGGGGAATTAGGGGGAAATTGGAAAGCACCATGACTGTTACAGGTAAAGAGCCATGTAGCCCCCCTCCCCCCCCCCCCCCCCATCCCCACCACCCCTCCGTACCTTAGTTCCACGCAAGTCGTTTCACCCGTTCGGAACATACGGCGCCATACAATGCATAAACGTCATCTGCTGGTCAATAATGAGATAACTTCCCAATGATTGAAGCTCCTATCTACAGCTAGGCTTGTACAGCATTACCATGTGTACGTACCAAGCTAAAAGTGTTCTTTCATTTCTATTTCTATCACTCTGTCAAATACATGATCAGATGGCAAGGTGGTTCCTAAAGAGACTTTGGTGGCCTTGAGCATCTACGCCCTTCACCAAGACCCGGAAGAATTCCCTAATCCTGAACGGTTTGACCCGGATCGATTTCTTCCAGTGAATGCCGAAGAAAGACATCCTTTCGCCTATGTGCCGTTTTCAGCTGGGCCAAGAAACTGCATTGGTAAGACAAACCCGCAAGGGTTTAGTTATGTATTTCTTTTTAGTTTTCTTCTTGTTAGGGGGGGGGGGGGGTGGGCACTGGTAATACATGGATGGAAAGTTAGGGGAGTGGGGCGACCGATCACAGAGGGCAAGCGAGAATGCATGCCCTTAGCAGGATAGGGAATCGATCTACTTTCTGCGTTAATGTTTTTATAATATCTTCAGATTTTAAAATACTGACAAGTGAAACAAGAAAAAAAAGCAGTTATTTTTGTTTGTATTTATTTTGTAAAATCAACAACAATGAGAAAATTCATCTTCCTATCCCCTACCTTTATAGCGACGTCCCTGCACAATTATCACAGGCTGGCTCACGAAGGGGGGGGGGGGGGGGGCGGGGGGGGGGGGGGGGGGGGGGGGGGGTAGAACACATCGAAAAGACGTCAATAACAATGAATACGTTTTAGTTAGATAGACAAACAGACAGATGGATAAATAGATATATATATATATATATATACACATGCAGATAGATAGATTTGTAGATATTTACATAATAGATGTATTTATTTATCTTGGTTTCAACGTGACTCCTTTGTAACAGTTTGTACCCTTTGACCTCTACCTTCAATATTAACAAAGGTCAGAAATTTGCCATGATGGAGGACAAAATAATCCTAGCCAGTATTCTCCGAAGATTCTCCATCAAATCAATCCAGACCATAGACGAAGCCAAACCTGCAGGGCAGCTCATCCTAAGACCCGCCGAAGGCAACATGCTCGTCAACTTAAGCCGGAGAAAATAGCCCTGTCAGGCGGGGACAAGGATTCTTGGAAGAAACAAAACTCACCCTGCCGAACATTTCCGAATGTTTCCGATTGGATCAGTTCAGACCGTAGACAAAGCCAACATAGCGCGTAGTAGTAGTAGTAGTAGTAGAAGTATTAGTAGTAGTATTAGTAGTAGTAGTAGTAATATTAGTAGTAGTAGTAGAAGACTAGTAGTAGTAGTAGTAGTAGTAGTAGTAGTAGTATTATTAGTAGTAGTAGTACTAGTATTAGTAGTATTAGTAGTATTAGTAGTAGTAGTAGTAATATTAGTAGTAGTAGTAGAAGAATAGTAGTAGTAGTATTAGTAGTATTAGTACTAGTAGTAGTATTAGTAGTAGTACTAGTAGTAGTAGTATTCGTATTTCTAGTATTAGAAAATTGACAATGTGTACAAAACTCGATATGTGAAATATGAAAATAAACTGAACCTTGAACCTTGAGATTTTCGAACATTTTCGAAACATTCTCCGCTTTTCTTTATTTTTTAAGTTTTAACTTCTTAATAACATTCAGATACATGCATTGCAATATTCCAACTGCCTCTGTCCATGCATACTATCTTGTAGAATGAGAGAATTTAATTAACACGATCTTGAAGTTCAAACTTAATTGAAGTTTTATGATGATGTAGAATAAAATACTATTGTATTCATAAAATATACTATCTATATACAACCGTAATAGGTGAGTGTTTATTTTGCTTTGGTGTCCAAGATCAATAGTCTTTTTGAAATTGGTTGCATATTCTTTTCTTATGATCTAAATATAATCAAAGATCAAATACATGAATAACGGATCCCGCCGACACTCCCGGCTGAATAGTCTAATGCATCGTCTTTCAACCTTTTTACAGTCACGTCACCCTTTTTAGAAGAAAAAAAAAGTTTCGCGTCACCCCAATCACAAATTAATCACAGACTATTACTTGTGATCGTTCTGAAACTCGTCAAGTGACATGTGGTCACTTAATTGGATGTGGAAAGATGACACCAGAGAGCCAATCTCTGATTAAATGTCGCATCCTGGAAAATTATGTAAATAATTTTCTCTCATGTAAGAAGGTAGCAAGGAGTTATGTAACTTTCTTTTTATTTTTGGTACTTTAGAAGAGACCGAGCGATGAACTTGAAGGGTTTTATTTCTTACAATGTGCATGTACATGTTCCATAGCAAAGCCTTCAGTTTATGCAATGTACATGTACCGTGTATTATACATATAAAATTCGTATACAGTTGTATCAACGTATGCATTGTGATATTTTTTATCGAGGTCAAACTGTACAAACAGATGCATTACACACAGTGTTTGCTTAATTGGTTTATTATAAAGAGAAAGAAAGACAACTTATTCATTTGATATACAGATTAATTGCATTTATTGATATACATTGCATTTGATCCATGTTGTACAAATAAGAAATGTTTACGATTCAGTGCATGTATTATTGTAATTAAACGATTTAGTTAGGATCATTTCCAATTGCTTCTTTGTTTATGCGTTAGTTTTTACGGAGCAATGATAATGGAGCAATGAATATCCAAAAACACAATGTATAATGATAATAAGAAAGAAAGCAAGTTACATGTATATAAGAAGGGAAACAAATATCCTTAAAGACCTATTGAGTGTGGGATTTGAACTTCAAAATATGGTTATACCATAACACAAAGTAAAGGAAGTGTCTATTAATTATATGATAGAAATATGAGTATAAGGGGTAAAAAGAAATCGGATACGAAAACTTCTAAGAAATCTTGAGTGAATTTATTTGAGTGATAATAATAATAATAATACATACAATTTTTATGGCGCCAAATCCACTTGATAATCAACTGCTCAAGGCGCAGCTTGTGCAAAAGATGAAATACAACGATAAATATATACAAAAGTGCAATAGGAAAGGTACAGACATGGAAGGTAATGGTAATCAATTATAAGCTAAATTAAACAGATATTTCTTAAGATTTTAAGGAGATTGATGTTATAATCTACTATAATAAACAGTGTCTATTCCCGAACCAGGATTTGACAGAATATAACGTGTCTTTGAAAAAAATTATGTTAGGACTGCAGGGGTCTGCCTATGATGCCAACAACTATATTCATACTTCCTGGTATGTTTACTTCAATAAACATCGATTTCAAAACAATCGTTCATAAAATTGAAGGCTGATCTTTTAAGATAATCTAACGCCTGTGGTACATTTAGTACTACACCTATTTTATATATTCTATTATTTACTATCAAATCATACCCAGGCATGTTACAATAAGAGCTCGGAATATCAGAAAACCGGGTTTCTGTAAGACCAATAACAGATGTACTCAAATCTTTTCTGTCAACCAAACATTTAAGCTCTTCAAAATTCTTATTTGCACTCCGTATATTAAAAGTGCATGTGAGAAAAGTTGTCCTGAATTATTCAGGAGTCTATTTGATTTTCCGTAAAATAATCACTTGTTACAGTCGGTTAACGTCATAATTAAGTTCAGAGCCATTATCCAACTTCTCATTATTTACATTTATAGCTTTGGTAACATATTCGTCATACAATAAATCAGGATTAAAAAAGGAATCGTTTAAAGTGACTCGGTAACATTGTTGAAGGTTGATGGAAAAAATTGCTTAATTTTTGTATTCCTTCTACTGTAGTAACCCCCTGACATGCACAAAATCCTGAAAAATTCCTATTAATAGTAAATTCTCCCAACCACTTTTCAATTTTCCCAACCGTTTTTCCATGAACAAAAGACAGTAAAACAGGCTATTTAAAATCTTTCAACACTTAAATGTCTGGAATGGTATGTAGAGCCAATTTATTGCTCTGTGACAATTTACATTCACCTAAAATGTAATAAAATTGTAATAATATAGTTGGGAGAATTAAGGAATCGATCAGATCAGTTTTCCCCATTTGTATCATTAATAATGGTCCGTTCTCACTCAAATTATCTTTAATTTTACATCTAGCATTGAAGTCACTATCTTAGCACTATTTTCTCTCATCTGAACAATGTTAACAAGTCCCTTTAAGAAACGAAATTCAGCTCGGAATTCTTCGTCACCTAACGAAGAAAAGGGAAAATTAAATTATGTCAAAACTATTGGAAGTAGATTGTATGTGAGCTTGTAAATCGGGGAGGCGCTGCAAATCTTTCCGGGTTTTGCAGTACAAGTAGAAAAGTTGAACAAAGGGAGAGAGAAAGTAGGGAAGGGTGCAGTGATAACAAAACATATTGAAATACCTAATATTGTAGCCTAGTAAGTATGTACAAATATAACAAAATAAGGAAATACGGAAAAAGCATATAAACTAGAACAAACTTAGATGGTTTAGCGTCATCACTCCAGCATACTATATATATAATCAAATTAAAACATGATAAGTCAGTCCTATCAAGGAACGTTTTTCCTTTGCTGAAGGAAGACATTTTTAACCTGACATTTAGAGAGGTTTTTTGTTATGTCAAAGAGCTCGAGCTCCTCGGTTATATCATGGACCTATTACGGATGGACATTCATCGTTTTCTTAACGAATTCATTGTGATTGTCTCCTTCAATGTCGTCTCAATAACATTCCGTACATGTTTCTTCACTTTGATCTCATGATGGTCACCGCCAAAAAGCCGAGACAGAATCAAGATAGTGATTTAACACATGTTAATCTACATGCGCAGAAGATAATAACTGGCTTAAATCATGGAAAATCGATGTGCAGTTCTGGTTTATAATCGGAAATAGTTGTTCCGTGTACTGTATTTTATTTTGAAAAACGTGTTGATATTACCAGATAGAGGTTATATTTGGATTGGTTGTGATTTAAAATCCCGTTTCCCCCAATTTCCTCATAATATTCCAGAGTTACAACGCACAGGGGTTATAAAGATCATGGCCTTCTAATTGTTTTATAAGGTCATGGGTGTGTGCAAAAGTGTGCAAATCAGTAATAATACATTTCATATCACCAACATCGTCTGCTTTTAAACTTTGCTGCTCCCTATTGGGGATGTTTTTATTTAAGACACACTCTTACAGAGCACAGCATCCAAACAAAACCCAAGAGTGGCAAACTGCTCCTTTGTCAATGACCGAAAATTTTACGCAGTCATTATTTTTAAACAGCTGTATGTTCTCATTAAGATGCACATAATCAGAAGGCGGTGACTATCATTGGATCAAAGAAAGAATCACGTTGAATGTCCATCCGTATTAGGTCCATGGATATATCAAGGAGTTTTAAGAGATGGAGTCCTATCTTAGTCATTCCCTTTGTACTATCTTCGATGTCGCCAGGAGAGAAAATATGTCAGGCATGTGCTTAGTTGGATCTTTATGCAGATAGGTAGACACAGATTCCTGCCTAGCTGCAAACTAACGGGCAACTTTCAAAGAGAAATCATGCTTTTGTTAATACGCTAAATACTTTTCGCTCACTCGTCTGATGATAGGAGCAGTACACAGTGCTTACCTTTACAGGAGGCAAGCGAAAGGAAATGGAGCAAAATTTCCTGAAATATTAATCAAAATTACTCAACTGGGCATGTGTGGGCACTAATGTGACATATAACATCATAAAGAACTGTAATTAAACAAATTCACTTTTTATTTTGTGAGTCGGAAGTAATCGGAAAAATGTCAAATTGCAGGTTTTAGGATGGTTAATTGAAACTGCTATTTAACAATTTCTGCAAATTGACACATTTAAGCTTTTGTATTCATAATTTATCATATTTTCGATTTCCCTTGTTAGTTCAAATTAAAATTGAAATATTAACGATGTTTCCTTGAGAAGAAAAAATCACTACTCAAGCTTTCCAAAGATGTTGGCGGCTTCGAACCTCGGACATCAAAGGTAACAGCACACCTCTATTGTGCAACCTTAGAAAACGGCAGCCGCTTGGACTAATTTATTGCCAGTTGGGACTCCAGCTCTTAAAACTCCTTGGTTATATCAAATACAAATGCAGTGTAGTACGTAAACAAGACTTTTTATTACAATGTGATTAATCCTTTGACCATTGATATGGTCTATATGCACATTATTGCGTAACATTACACACATTGTGTTAAGGAGAATAAAAGAAGAGACAAATTCCACATGTGAGGAAATAATTGCCTTCTGGGTCTGTTTCCCAGTGTTACTGGATTATTGATGAACCTGACCCGGTTAGCACAGATGGTTTCTCAGTAGGAATGGGGTGGAAACGTTGTTAAGTGCCGGATGGGGAATCTGTATTGTCATAAATATTCAATTCTTTATAAAAGTACACGTGTGACGTGTTGTACTTAGGGTTTTGGGCAGTGTCAATCAAATTACACACCACCTGAGCACTTTGTAGTTGAGTAATAAATGGTGCATTGATTATGCCAAGGGGTTTCACTCAATTTTATAGATGCCAGTTAGAATTGGATAACTACATATTAATGAAGCCTTATTGCACGACAGGAAAAAGAAGACATGTTAGATTTTTGCTTTCCCTAAACCACATGCAGTTGTATTGTCATGTTGATATGAGAGACAAGAAAAAGAGTGGCTCGGTTTGTTTGCAAATCTGCATAACTCATCACGGCAATGAACTCTTTAAAAAGAAATAATATTCGAATACAAAAACTATAACATATGTATAGCTTGTTATACATCCAATCCACTTGACATAAGTACGGGCTACATAATCATGAGATACCACTAAACATATACAGCAAAGATTATACCATTTGTGCAATTTTCTTATTTAAATTAAATTTAAAGACAGAAAAGCTGTTCATACAGAAATTTATTTCAAGCCAAATTGAATCTAAGATTCAAAAGGGAAAAATATATATATTATTTACAAAGGCCTACATTATTTTTCAACTTAAATTTTGGTTGCAATAAGTTATTCCTTTTATATTTCAAAGTCGTATGGAACGCCACCTAGAAGGCGCCACTTTCCTGCGTAGAACCTTAGCTTAGTCCCATGTTCTGTGGTCAGCTGCATAGTCAGGCAAGCTAATAACCGTTAGCATACTATTAGAAAATGAAACCGCAAGACCCCAACTCGAACCCTTCCCCAAAATATTCTAGAACCGTGAATGGTGGCAGTGTCGATTGCATGATTCTTGTCTGCATTCAATGGTCATGTCCTCCCATGATTCTCTAGTCTATGAGAGTATATGTCTCTGCTTTTGGTAGAAGGCACTCAGTGGCATGCACCTGTCATCTGTAATTGGGTGCAGAGAATGAACAATTATTTCAGTGGACGTCGTAAGAAATTGAATAGTAACGGATCCAAAACTTTATTATGATGTGGTCATATTTAGACCAATAATACATTAACTTTTTGGCCATTATTTTCTGACTTGAGTCTAAAAACATTTTTAAAAGGGGTCGACAACCGAAGCCTTCATACATCTCATAGGAAAATACATATTAGACGAATATAGTATTTCATTCGCAATATTCACCATTAAATTAAGGTTTAATCTTTAATTGACCCATTGGGACCTTGTGACTGAGCTTGTGACTGGTAATGTAAATAACTGGTATGAATGCTTACTTTGTCAACCCTCCTGTTTTCGATTAGTTACTTTATTCGACCTTATATTCTTGTGAATTGTGTAAAATTTACAATATTTTGTTTGTTATATATTTGTAAAAATACAAAAGAAAAAGAAAATCAAACATAAATAAATAAATCAATCAAATCTAATCAAAAACGGATTCCGCATACCCCAATCCCACACAATCATTTTACACCATTATCTATATTAGACCAAATATAAGTCTAGATCTAACACTTTCACTGTAAATTCGTCCAGTTTATGAATATGAAAGATTTTATTTAACATTTTAGAACCTGAACTTGACCTCGAATAGGGTGGATTCGCAATTAACAGCGCCCTCACAGGCAATCCACGACAGACCAATTTTCAGCTCACGAGTCGACATCTTTCAACCAGTGCAGCGCAACTAAATGCTAGCCACCAATCGACATTAGCGTACATTTTCAACTTGAATTTAGATATAAAATCCTATCCATTAATTGATTCTGACTGAAAATTGATTGGGTCATTCTGACCACTTTTCTAGCATCAGGGCACTTTTTAACATAAAATTGGCCCATTAAATCTCCCTTACTGGTAATGACGATTGGAAATATTTCACATGACCAAGAGTGACCACAATGGTCAGTATTGGACGAAAGGTGCCCGAAATGACCCAAATGTCGTGAGTAGGGTCAATAATGTCACCTCGGACAAGCCATCATATGGAAACGTTTGCTTGTATTTGTCTCATAAAAGAAGTTGACAACAAACTGACTCTCACACGGTGTTGAGTGCTCAGGGGTCCCAGGCCACTGGCTTCATCGGGCAGGTAGTTCCATTATGTGAATGGGTAAATTAACTATTACAAAATGAGGGGACACATTACATTGTACAATAGGGACACATATTGTTTTTATTGTGCAGAACATACCCTTTTATTGACTTACTTATTGCATGAAACTAGAAAACCAAAATGCATTTTGTATTTTAACAATTGGAGTACAAAGAATAATAACAGGTGAATGAAATGCATAAACACCACAAACACCTGGGAAGCTAGGAAGCATCCATAAATTTGAATAATTTAGTTGATAAACGACTCCGCATGTGGACGTTTGTTTGAGCAGAAAGCAGTGTATTCTTAACAACACGAACCCATTTAACAGAATGTCGGAACGTAAATTAAATTTGGCGCGGTTGGAAAATGCATCTTTCTACCCTGCGACTTTAATGGTACGATCCAGTAAATTAAAACAGTAAAATGGCTCTTATTTTAAAATTACTCATTAAATAAAACCCAAAACTTCAGTGATATCAGAAAAAATATGTTATATCTTACTAACAATTAAAAAAGATGTATAAACATTGTGAAAGTGTCGCATTTTACGATAAAAGACACCGATTTAGCGAAGGTGACGTCTTTAGTGCGCTTTCATTAGGGAATTCAAGGTCAAAAGGTCAATTTAGACGCTGATAAGTTTTTGGTCGAGCCTTTTTGTTTCCTTTATTCCGACAAAATTATACAATCAATCAAAACAAGTTTAATACCAGAAGAAAGCTAACGATTACTATTTTCATTAACCGCTTGCCCCAAAGTCGCTTGACCACAATGAAACGAGTGAGAGCTTGCGAGAGCGGCCAAAGTGTGATTGAAACTCGCTATTTGCTCTTCTCCAACGCAAAAAGAGACGAAATTGTGCTGGATAAATGTATTTTTTCCGACAAAAGTACAGAAAATTTGCATATGGTCTTTTTATATTATACTTTATGAAATGTTACCCGAGTGACTTCCGGGCGCCCCAATGCTGGAAAGAAACGCACATTTTTAGAAAACTTCACTTTTTCATGGAAAATGCTTATTTGTTCTATGCACGCAAGTCAGATTGAACGGATGATACAACGTTTCCATATGCAAACCATCCCCACCAAAAATCCCAATTAAATCCCCTTCTCTCCTAGGGTATAATTATAACAAATGACACAGCTGATATTTTTGTCGACTTTTCCCCATCACATGAAATCGGCTAAACAATGGATATCGTTAGATAGCGCTGCAGATTGTGAATCCACCTCAGAACCACTCCAGGTATCATGAATCCATATGGAAATTTGGTTCAAAAAGTAATATGGCTATATACCAACGGCCATTTGTGCAAATGGCGAAAATTGCTCAAGGTACGCTTACATTGTTCCTTAAACACATAAGATCACAAATTAAAACATAATCAACTGAAAAAGCGTTTCTAGGTTCGTGGAAACGTCAAGTCGACTAAAAGTCGATATGGTCCCAACTGCTTACCAATTTTGTGAGTCTTCGTTGCGATTCTCAACGAGGAATGCATTCACGGTATTATCTGAGTCATCTGCAAAATGATAAGACAATTTTGATATAAAAAACATACGTTACTTCAAATTTATAGGAACTTTGTCAGGATGACCCAGCAATGAAGTAGTTTAATAATACATTCTGTAATTATTTACATTAAAAATGAAAGGACAAGGATCAATCTGATTTTCATTTAGATAACCCTTGTCAAGTTGGTTGTATACCAGTTATAATGACGAAAGTTATTTCTTAAATATCCCCCCAAATTTTCCTGGTACTGGTAGGCCTACTGTTAACATACATCAGTCTATTCGAGAAAAAAAATCTTTCTCAATTCCTAGTAAGACCATGAAGCTTTGGTCATGTTAGTTGGCTCTTGGGAATTCTCCAAATAGTCCAAGATTTCGCATCATCTACATACAACTGAGGCTACCTTTTGCTGATGTTCGGCTGCATTGGTTACTGGCGTAATATTTGGCGCACTATATGAGACTGATATTGTGCAAACATTCAGAGAGAAAATATGAAAAAACTGCTAACACTGCGTTGAATTATGTACCTTCACGGGATCAATAAGCGCAGGTAATAACGCAGTTGAAGTGACACTTCGTGTGCACCTAATATTAGACTTTTTGTTTAATTTGAATAGAAAATGAACAGTGTTAATATTCCATTGGATTAAGGATGCATGCACTTATTGTCTCTGCAAGCTGGATTAGCACTGGTAATAACGCATTAAAAATGACGCCTAGTACGTCAGCAGCGGGTATAACACGGACGATTTTTGTTGTTGACAATTTCTTCTTTTTAGCAGAGCAAATATGACTGTTTTTATGCATTCCTGACAATATTATTTTCATAGTTGAGAGTGGACGGAGGAAAACAGAGTGCGCCTCTAACTGTGCTCCTTTACTGTGTCGACAGCGAGAGTATTTGACTAGTATTGCAATCGTTTGCCAATATGTTGATCAATACGGCTTCACCTGGATTATTTTGTGGAAAGGTATAGAAATCTTAGTTTGAGTCAACCCTTACACCCATTGCAAAACCAACAACCCTTTTGATGCAATCATGTGCGTAGAAAAAAATGTTTCTGTTGAAGACATTGAATAAACCTAGAAGAATCTTTTCTCTTTAAACTTTCAAATTAAATGTATATACCACAAAACGTAACTTTTATGTTGCTGTAGACGTTTACCAATGCTATTTCCGTTGCAGTATAACTCCTGCAGACTCAATTAGTAGTCACATATTATTTCTTCGTCATGAACTAAATAAAGCAATATGTCATACTCACATGTATCATGGATCACACGTTGTAAAAATACGGCATAGAATGGTGCTGATTTGTCATCTGTTGATTCGTAATACCTTAAACAAAAAAACAAAAAAGGACAACATCAACTGTTTCTATCGTCATGATCGTATAGGTCTAGAAATAACAGTTCTAGCAAAATCAAGACAATTTGTGATTTACTAGGATTTCTATTACAACTTTACATGTATAGGAATCAATTTTATATATCAAAAATTCTTGAAAAAATAGTGTACAATAGGTTACATGAGTCCTGAATGAAAACAAATTGTTGAATACAAACCAATACGGGTTTATACCCTCTTCACATACACGGATTTTTCTTACGAGTCCCTACGGATCGCAAACTCGTAGTCAATCGCAAGCATCCGTAAATAACTCGCTGGCATCCGTAAATAACTCGTCACAACTCGCAACAACTCGTAGACACTCTTAAGGATCCGTGAAAGGAGAGGCAAATTTGTTGACATGTCAAAAATCTTCTTACGATTGTCCACGGATTGATTTTTCCGTAAATAGCCCGTAAATAGCTCGTAACAATCCGTAACCATCCGTAAACCACTCGCAACAACACCTAACCATCCGTAAACTGCTCGCAAGAATCCGTAAATGACTCGTAACAGATTTTTGTAACGATTCGTTACGGTTAGTTTACGATTTATTTACGGATTATTTACGGATGATTGCGAGCAGTTTACGGATGGTTACTGGTGCTTACGTGTTGTTGATGATTTTATTAGGGCCATTTTACAATGGCTTTACGGATTGATACGGGTTATTACGAGCATTTTACGTGTAGTTACGAGTACTTTACGAATGGATACGTATATTTTACGTATGCTTACGAACTGTTAACGATTTGGGGAAAGGTATAAAGCTGCAAATTCGAACACTTCATTTTCAGTTGTTATTTTTTGGCTCAAAATCGTAAGGACTCGTAAATACTCGTAACTTACTCGTAACTATTCGTAACAACACGTAAACAGGTTGTAACTAACACGTTAGTTGCTCGTAGTTATCCGTGACAACTCGTAACAAATCGTGGACTGTTGCCGTAAATACATCGTAATAACTCGTAATAATCCGTAATAAATCGCAAACAGCTCGTAATAACTCTTAAACCGGTCGTAAAAGTGGCCAAATCGTAAGGATCCGTGAAAGATACGTGAATGTGTGCAATCCGTAAGGACTCGTAAGAAAAAGATCCGTGTATGTGAAGGGGGTATTAGGAAAAACCACTCGACAGATTTAGCTCTTGTACAAATATACGACAAAATTACCAGTCAGTGCTATGGCAAATAAGGGACACGTTATAGGAATATCTTTGGACTTAAGTAAAGCGTTTGATACGCTCAACCATGCTATATTGATTCGAAAACTTACTACAAATGGAATTCGAGGGAAAAAGCTTTCCTAGTTTAAATACTGCTTGTCGAGCAGACAACAATATGCTTCTTTTGATGGTACTGATTCTATTTTTTTACCCATCAGATGTGGTGTTCCTCAAGGCTCTTTTTCTTTTGTATGTAAACGATATAATGAACACAGCATATTGTTTTGTTATTTATTCACTTTGCTGTCGACAAATACATACTTTTGCTCACACAATAATATTGAAACATTAATGCATACCTTGAATTTAGAGTTACCCAAAGTGTCCACATGGTTTAAGTGCAATAAGTTATTTCTTAATATTAAAAAAACATTCATGTTATACCCCAAAGCAAATCGAGCTGCAGATTTAACAATTAATGTATTGATTGATAACTTGTTCTTAGAACAAATACGCAGCTCTAGGTTTTTCAGAGTGATTATTGATGAATGTCTTACATAGCATGACCACTTAAACTATATTAAAACATATATAGGCTAGCCAAACATGTAGGAATTATTTGTAAAAATTAAACAATTTTTTTACCCAAAAGAGTTTGTTTTAATTGTATAATGCAATGGTGCTCCATTTATTCTTTATTTCATTGAGAGGACTGGACCAGTTATTAAGTATCTAAAATGAATAATGCATAACGACTTTTTTTATTGTCGGTTACATGACAACTGCTCTACCACTGAACCATCGCACCTCCACCCACTTCTTTGGGTTACGTGTGCGCCGTTTCATTTTATTCGTTATTTATTTCATTCTTTTTATACGTGAGCCTATAGAACACGGGTGGCAAACCATTTTCATCTGGGTCGATTACGGCAATGACGAATATAAATATATTTCTATGACAGTAAAAAAGAAATGATAACCCTTCCCCACCCCCAAACAAGTACGTACATGTAGATACATTTTTACTTCCTCACAATTAATGTAAGCGATTCGCGATTGTGACTTACCATCCAATCTGATGAGGGTGTTTTGAGCATCCTTTGCACCATGCGGCACTTTGCTTCTGATAACCCTCAAAGCCAGAGGTTGGCCATACCTTTGTGAAAAAGATCATAGAAATAGAAAAGGCGTGTATATATTAAACAGGCATCACCAATCAAAGAGAGAATACAAATTGAATGAGCGCTAGCAAAAACTAGATACACATAATGATAAAATTAATGAATAAATAATTTCAAATAATTAAATTCAAATATCAGCTTGCAAATTGGAAACATTTATGTTGTCGGTACTTCAATCATAATCTCCTGCATGATTCATTTTGGGGAGTCAAAATATGTCGATGAATCACTTCGTTTGGAGTGAAAATGTGTGTTGTGTCTATGCACGCGCGCGCGTGTGTGTGTGTGTGTGTGTGTGTGTGAAAGACGTGATAATAATCCTGAGAATAGAGGAATAAACTTACAAAAGAGTAATTTAAGCTCTACTTTGGTTTGGAGTCAACTCCAAAAGACATGGTCCATTGAAGACAAAAACAAGAAAACGGGCTCGAAAAGATACGTTCGCAATAGATTAACACGTGAAAACATGTATCCTTTTCCTTGCAATTTTATACCTTATTCCATCTTTTTAAAGTCCGACCTTTGCACGAGAGTAATTATGGAGAAGTCGGGGAAAACACATTTTAAACCTTTACTGCAGACGTCTCTACATCCCGACTTTTTAGCAATCTATGCCATCTATATCAGACCTGTTTTTGAATATGCGTCACTTTTTCAGTCTTTGTCACTCGACAATCCGATGACATTGAAAGGGTCGAGAAACGAGTGATTGTCCTCGGCGGATACGATTCCCATCACGGAGCTTTGGACCAGGGTGGTCTTGATCCTCTATATACGCCCGTTGTAAGAGTCTTTTACTTACCTTTTCACAGACGGCTTCTGACGTCAAGTCGCCACCGTAACCGTACTCTCCGAACCTAACGATCACTAAATGATAGCCATTTACACAGCACTAAACTTCTTCACGAACCAAGATGCAGAACCACCAGATTATATCAATCTGCTATTCCATCCACTGTTCGATTCATAAACAAAAATCCGACTCTCCTTTTTGAGAGCATGCTTCATCAAACGTGTTGTGGAGTCCCGGCCCCCCCCCCCCCCCACTCCGGGGTCGGAATGACCGCATGCGTGTTGCCAAAATGTCCGGTAAAGGGGTACTTTTCGTGCGACAAAGTCCGGCCCGAGAATTGTAAAAAAAAGGGGTGTATTTGACTTTTCACCCGGAGATTTCTTTAAAAAGGGGGTGTTTTTTCTTTTTTTTCTCTCTTCTTTTTGGACTCCTGAGAAATTATTCCGAATTTAGGGGGGTACATTGAGCATTTTTCCGAATTTAGGGGGGTCTCCAAGGCAGGAAAAGCCCGCAAAAAGCCCGCGAAAGGGGGGTTCGGAAATGTTGGCAGTCCTCAGATAGGGGGTGCTTTCAAAAAGAGGGAACGAGCATATGCGTACCCTAAATAACACTGAGTGGGGGGGGGGGGGGGGGGGGCCGGGTGTGGAGTACTCCTTCTGATGAGATTGCAGGTCGATTATATTTATATTATTATTTTATTAATTTTGCCATTTTGGCAGATACACTTCTGTCCCAATCCGAATATTGCAAATGAATTATATTACCTTGCTAAGAAAACCCTTTGAAAACAAACTAAATTCCTAATATTGAACCACCAAATTTTAAATCTAATCTGCACTTCTAAGGATTTGTTTTTAAAGTCTACGATATTTTTTCAATAGCATATCAATCTAAAAAATACTCGCATAGAGCCGCTTTTTCTAACGATATTATGTATATGTATAATTTTAATTATAATATAGCCGCCTATGTCTAAACACTATGTAGTTTAAACACCTTTAATGTTTTACTGAAAAGGATATTTTATTGATCAAAATGTTATCTACCTAATGTTACAACGGTCAGAAACAGTTATATTATTGAAGTTCTCATTGTGTACTAAATTGTATTGTAATATATAAACATATCAATCGTAAACTCTTATTTGACTATCAGCCATATTTCATTATTCTTTCTTTATTTCTTTTTCCCCAATTTTTCTTTCGTTTTCTGCTTCTTCTTTCTTCTTCTTTTTATTCCTTTTATCATAAGTGAATGTCTTAATTTCATATTTGCCTAATTTACATTGTATATTCTGCATGTATTTTATATGTTGCAGTTTTATTTGTTAATTCAAGATGTGTCATCTTTTAGCTTTGATTTTGAATTTTTACCAAATTATTTACCATGTCAATTCAATTCAATTCGAAAAAATGAGGCTCAAAAGTCGAAAAAAACCTTATATTAAAATCCAAGTGACTATGCATATTTTTGACAAAAAAGGGGGACAACTGCATGCCATACTACATGTTATAACATTGAGGTTGTTGTTATTTATGCGTTAATACAGTGCGTATAAAAAGTATACCAAACTTTGGTAGCTTCTAATGAAGAAGGTAAAACCTATTTGATCATGAATCATATTTCATGGTAAAGGGTAACTGCTATCCTTTCTAATGATACCATATTCATATTTCTTTTGCCACGGACGTCTGAGCAGCAGGCTTAAAAATGTATTGTCAAAATCGTTTTGTACCAAGTTTGGGCTGATGGAAAGAAGTGGGTAAGGCGATATGTATACATGTGCTCTTTAGTCTTAAACCATTTTAAGTGTCAAATTCTATAATGTGCATCAAATCTTCATCGTTTAAAATGATGCAATGTGTTTAGGTTTCCACATGTTTCAGTCCAAAGAATATTCTTACATTTTTTTTAAACAGCCTACCAACTTATTATCTCATAATATATCTATATAAGTTCTCTCTGCTTACTTGTCCGGGTAATTTTAGACAGAAAACAAGCTACACATGTACTCTTCATCATGAAATAGATTTCACAGTTAACAGTGGTTATCATTTTTTGATTAGGAACTACCAAAGTTGGATATGCATATATGTATATATTTTAATACGCACTGTATAAGAGATGCATGCGGCAGCTAGCCAGTTCAATAATTGTGTCTATCATCATATCTATAATTTGCATACGTGATACTGGCAAAGTTCTGGAGCTTTTAAACACAAAATCGCGTATCTAAAATGTCGTTTTTTGGCAAAGGTTTCTGGTGAGTTTATTCAAGCAAGCAAGTTTAAACGGCTTTATTATATAAAAACCGACATGCAATCAACTTCCGGGCTCGGAAAAAGAGCGCTGGTAGTAGATTTACAGTTCAATGTTCTAGGGCTATTTGTCTGTGGTTACAGGTATGCTGTGCGCAATGATTAGCTGGACAGATGATATACTAACGTTATATATTAGGAGATATTATAGATATATTGACTGCTATGAGAGGCATGAGTGTTTATGTAGGCTCAAAGGGGCGTTGCATCCTGCTATGACCCCTCGGCGCGCCGCCTGTGCCCCCGAAAGCCAGTATAGAAACAGCTATGTCTCGAATATTAAAGCAGTCCATATATCTTTTATATACCGAATTGTTAATCTTTGCTATAAAGTTGCCTCAATGTTACGATCATTCGGGAATCGCACACACTAGGCGACCAAATCGCAAACACAGTTTATGGTATCCGCGCTAGCACAAAAAAACTTTTTTTACACGTAAACCAAAGGGGATCTCAGCAAACGGGCATCTTTCTCATGAACTATTGACCGTTACTGGCATTGTTATTTTCTTTACGAGCATGGCTAAAATCACGAATCCAATTTCGACCAATCAGATGGCTAGATTTCTAAAGAGAGATATTATATAAAAGGCTTTAATCAGACGTTTTGATGGGGAAGGTTTGAATTGCTAATTTGAGGATTTGTTTTTGCACTGATTCAAAAAGTATCGATCTCAATAACTCTACTCACGACATTTGTTCATTTTTTCGGCCCAAACTGACCTTTATGATCACTTTTGGTCAGGGGTAAATATTCCTATTATCAGTAAGGAAGATTTGATAGTCCTGTTCTATGCAAAAATGTGCCCTGATGCTAGAAAAAGGTGGTCAAATTTACCCCATCAACAACAATGTTGTCATTCTGGTCACTATTTGGCCCAAAGTTACAATTTGTATAGATTTTTGTCCATATCAGGGCAGCTATTCAGTTAGAATTAATTAATGGGTGGGTTTTGACATCCGAAACTTTTATATCAGAACAATCGATTTAATTGAACGGAATTCACACAGTTTGGCCCGCTTTTGTCGTTTTAGCCACTTTGACCAACATGACCATTAGCGTGATCGATTTCTGTAACAAACTTGAATTTTGTGTGTGCAGCGAGGATTCAAATTGGATTTAATTCAGTCATTATTATGATGGGGAAAATTTAAGTGACTAATCCTAGCTAGAATTTAGCGCAGATTTATAAAATGGCAGGATTATTGTCCTCATTCACGGCGTTCTGGTCGTATTTTTGTCCCCAAATGACCAATCGTGTCTTATTAGGCGGCCCATCGTAAGTTCGAAATTTCATGCAGAATCAATTGATGGAAGGGCTTTGACACCAATATTCTGTGTAAGAATGAGTGCTGATATAAAAAATGACGAAAATGACCAGTGACTAACAGTGGCATATCTAGCGATTATGCCGCCAGGGGCAAATGATGACACCGCCCAAGCTTATCTACGCTTCTTTGTGCGCTAGGGAGCAAGGCAACCGAGTCGTAGACAATATGCATTTTGAGCCCTTAACAACGCAATTGTTATGCATTTCACCAAGGAATTTTACAAGGAAGCTTAGCAACCAAGCAGTGGAGTTCGAATTTCGATCATTGATTGGCGGGTTTCTATTTTTTCTTCCTAAAGAGTCGAGGAGTTTAGTAAGGCAGACGAAAGTAACGATTTTTTAAAATGTTAACGATGAACCTTTGACATTGCTACTTCATCCTATATTCGGGATGTCAACACTCATCTATCATGCCTGCAGGTTGATTAAACTTACAGCAACGAGAAATATATTTTAATTCCCTTTTTAACTGTGAACCTTTTAATGACGCTATTTATAACTTATATCTCATATTGGGGCGCGAAATTAAAAGATCTTGAGATAACAGACTTGTGTGAGGCATCAAAGCGACAGACCTCTAAAAAAAATCGCATGTTCAGCCCTAAAAAAAAAATTAAAAAAAAAAATTATTATTTGATTCAGAATGCATATAGATAGGGCCGCATTATAGTCCTAATTTGTCTTTATTTCACCTTTTTTTTGTTTACCCTACAAGTGTGTGTGTTGGGGGGGGGGGGGGAGGGGGGGGGGGGTGGGGGTAGTGTGCACTATTTTTTTTAAAGCTCTCGGTAATCTGATATTTCGCTCAGTAAGGAGGAGGGGGGGGGTGGTAGTGAGCACTAAATGTTTTTTTAGTCAACACCCACCCCCACTAACAGAAACGTTGAGGGGAAGATTTAACCCCCAAATCCTTCTCCTGCGTACGCGCCTGCATCAGAACAAAACATGCAAAAGAAAGAAGAAATAATAAAGAAACACCTTGACAAAGACTATAGCCTTGATTTATTTCGGGGGAATGAGAAAGTGAGAAAAGAGGATTTGCTTGCGACTTCCACACAAACTAGGCACACCTTGTTTACTTAAAATATTTTATCATAATGCATAATATTTGAGATATTTTGTGTAGCACTCATTCCTAAATTGGAGGTAGCGTCCCAAAAAACGGCCCTTTTGACGAAAAATAGTATTTAAATTTTGTAAATAATATTATAAGGAAACCTAGAACCACTTTGAGTGTGGTGTGATATGAAAGAATATTAAATTATCTACAGTTTGATACATGTGTAAATAGAATTGAGATTAATTTACGTCGCACCTTTAAGTTTAAAAGAATTACATTTTTTGGGGTTATTTTTTTTATTTTTTTATTAAAAAAACATCATTTCGTTTTGTTTTAACAACTTTCCAGGAATTCGCCTATGTATAAAAACGATATGCTCTGCAAATGATAGGCTTATATCTCTAATATGATTATTAAGTGTATGAAAATGTGTATAAGTGTATTGCGGACGTGATTGGTATGTTTTAATTGAGTTTTAAAGACCATTGGTTTGGTGTCATATCATGGATAATTAAAAAACCTATCATATTGATATCAATTTCATTGACACGAAACTCATTTCGTCAAATCTATTTCCTGGGGACCTAGTGACGATTTATTCAATTAACCTGTTATTAATGAATGTAATGTACGGTGTGCGATAACTGCACTACACGTAGTACCTGCATAGGCGGCTCAGCGCCAGCTAAACATATTTACATTCTTAGATGTTTCATTTGACCCGTGCAACTTTTTTTTTTCTTCTGAATGTGAGATGTGAATGTGAGTATACGGTACATGTTATTACTGTTGTAATATGTTATATGACTCGGTGAAATGATAGAGTCTGGCAGACGATGTAGTTACTGATTGGTAGCCATATTGTAAAACCATTTATTCATGTATCCTTCCGCGTAGCTCGGCGTGGTATTTACATATCATAACTCATGCTAATGTAGTTCCAAGTGGATATACAACATCTCCCTCACAATAGATTTTTTTTTAATGAATAACCAAGAAAAGTTATAACAGTTAATCATAAAACCTCTTGAAACTCCAAAGACCTGCAAGCAAACATTTTGCAAATATCAATACCTTAAAAATACTTTAACATATGCCCGACTGATTGCCAAGTAACAATTAAGGAATATGTTTATGCTCCACAAGAACCCAAATTCGCAACCTTACTTTAGTTCCATAAAGTAGTCCTTTTTTTTTTTTGAAAGATTAATACGTGGAATACCTAAAATCAAAATGATAAAAATAAAACTATGTGGTTACATATACATCAGCAAACACATGCCTATACAGTTTTTTTTTCTTTCTATATTGACATTTCCAACTTCTTATTCGCTAATCCAAACTTGGCCATTTAGAAGTAAATTGTACTTACATATATTTACAACCAAAATACTGTAATACTAGTTTGTAAGCAAAACATTGTTTCAAATTTGCTCATATAAAAAACTTTGCTGGGCAGAGCTACTGAACAACACTATGGAAACTTTAGAACATATATTCAACTTTGTTCTCGTATTCTTAAAACATTTATAAAAAACTCAACACAAAACACTGTATTCAAGAAAGTTATGCTGCTTGATTATCCAACATAAAGATACCCTTGGGCACATTTCTTTACATTAGCATCATTGCATGCCATTCTATTTATTGTATGCTATTTTTCTCTTCTTCTTTTCTTTTGTTTTTGTTTTTGTTGCTATGAATTAGTAAAAAAATTAATCTCGGTTATTTTCCAATATACATGAAGTACGTGTCTTTATGTGAGATTCTGACTATAAACTGGAACCTTTGTTCAATCTATATAGTCTGTCATTTTTGTGTGTTTTAATTCTTCTTTCAAATTGTTTTTGGTAGAGTTTAACGATAACGGACAGGTTTATTGCTAATGCGTCCAGAACGTGTTCTGTAAGGGTCTGTCTCGGATCCTGTCTGGTGGTCTAGTGACTGGTCATGGTCAAGTCCGTCTGCAATTCTTTTGTTCATTGGGGTAGGTGTGTTAGCCGGGCGCGCATCGTTAGTTGGCTCTGCCAGACGAGGCGTCTGTGGAACATCTCTCAAGTGTACCCTATTCCTTCTGAGTCGCGTGCCATTTGTGGTTGTGACTATGTACGACCTGGCCTGTAGATCATTACATATGTTTGTCACCTCAGCTGGAATCCAAGTGTGGGATTCTTTGTCCAGGAAGCGGACTTTCTGTCCTACTCTAAGTGGCTGGAGCTCTTGCTTGCTTCCAACCGCATCGTAGTCTGTCTTCATGCGTCCCCTGCGCTGCTCCAAACGTTCCTGGTTCTTTTGTCCTTGATATGTTGTATTCGAATCAAGGTTAGCAGGAAGTAGTGTTCGGACTTGGCGGCCGAACATCATTTCGGCTGGGGATGGAAGATGGGCATCCACTGGAGTACATCGTAGGTTTAGTAGAGCTGCTGCTGTACTTTCTCCAGTTGCCTGTGTTTTCCGTATGATCTCTTTCACTGTTCGGACTGTACGCTCTATTTGTCCGTTTGACTGGGGGTACCTTGGTGAGGAGGTCTGATGCGTGATTCCCCAGTCCTTGCACATTTGCTGAAAAGCGGCACCGATGAATTGTGGGCCATTGTCTGACATAATCTCTGTAGGAGATCCCAGAAGGCCAAATATGCCCGTTACGGCATTCACCACACTTGCACTCGTTGTGGAAGTCAACCGGTGTACGACTGGGAATTTCGAGTGATAATCAACTATAAGAAGATACTGAACCATATTCAACTCAAACAGGTCCATGCCTACTTTGGTCCAAGGTGTGATAGGGATTTCATGAGGAAGGAGTGGTTCCCTTCTCTGCTCAGGCATCCTTTCCTGGCATTGGGTGCACAGTCTGACACTTTCGTCAATCTGGCGATTTATGTTTGGCCAGTAAACCGACTGGCGCGCTAGGAGTCTCATCTTCTCGATGCCCGGATGGCCTTTGTGCAGTTGCTGAAGGATATCTTGTCTCATAGATTGGGGAATGATCACCTGCCTGCCTTTGAAGAGAACACCTCCAGACATGCCTAGTTCATCACGAAATGGCCAGAATGGGCGCAAATCGTTTGGAAGTTCCTGAATAGTTGCAGGCCAACCAGCATGAGTGAATTCTTTCACTTGCTGTAGAATAGGATCCCTGTTAGTCTCCTTCTGTAGTGCTTCTTGCTTGAGGCTCCCGAAATGGAGCAGATCGATACCCAATGGGTCCTCAACCTCGTCCAGTAGTATGCTTTCTACGTGGACATCCAGCGGAATGTCTTCTGCCTTCGTCGGATTTGGCAGTCTACTGAGCGTGTCAGGAATAATCATCTCTGTTCCTGGTCTGTGTTCAATTGTGAAGTTGTATCCTTGAATCTTCACTAAGAGCCTTTGTAGCCTGGGCGGGGCACTTGTGAGTGGCTTGCTGCATATCGTCACAAGCGGTTTGTGGTCGGTCAGTATCTTGAAGTCTCTCCCAAAGAGGTAAGTGTGAAATCGGGTAATCCCGAATACAAGTGCCAGTGTCTCCCTCTCAATATTTGAGTACTGGGCTTGACAGGGAGAGAGACTTTTCGAGGCATATGCCACAGGCGTTCCATGCTGTGAGAGGCATGCTCCCAATCCTTTGGATGACGCGTCTACTTCAAGGGTGACAGGTAGCCTGGATCGTAGTACTTCAGCAAGCAGTCTTGCTGGATAGCTTTCTTCAGCTGGCAGTATGCCTCCTGGTGATCCTCTTGCCACATGAATGGGACATTTTTCTTCATGAGATCACGCAAAATAGCGACTTGGTCTGCATAGTTCGGGATGTAGGGCGACAGGAAGTTCATCATGCCTAGAAACCTCTGAAGGTCCTCCTTATCCTGTGGGGTAGGCATTGTGTGGATATCTTCCACCTTGCAGGGATCGGGACTGATTCCTTCATCAGAGTAAATCGTCCCGAAGAAGTTGATCGAGCTCGCTTTCACTACACATTTGCTGCTGTTGAAGACGAGTCCCTCCTTCGAGGCCACCTCAAGCAGCTTTGTGAGGTTTAGGTCGTGCTCTTCTTCCGTCCTGCCCATGACGACTATATCGTCTGCTATGCAAACACATCCTTGGGTCTGCCCTATTATGTCATCCATTCGCTGTTGGAATAGATCTTGGCTTGTGGAAAGCCCAAACGGAAGACGAAGAAAACAATATCTCCCGAACGGAGTACGGAATGTAGTCAGCTCTTGTGAATCTTCACTCAGATGCACTGACCAATAGCCAGATTTCGCATCTAACTTAGTGAAGAACTTCCCATTCGCAAATGATGGGTTGATCTCTTCGAGTGTTTGCATTTTGTGAGGGCACCGCTTGAGACTTTCATTCAGGCGCTTGGGGTCTAAGCACACCCGGATTGATCCATCCTTCTTTACTGATGTAGTGATAGAGCTGCACCAATCAGTGTGATGCGTTACCTTACGAATTACACACTGTTTTTCCATCTTGTCAAGCTCGGCTTTTAACTTATCCTTGATATGAATGCTGCACTTCCGTGGGGCATCTATGTGTGGATCAGCATCTTCCTTCAACAGAAGGGTAGCTGGGTCCTTGAAGTTACCTATGCGGTCAAACTGGCCCGGCCATCGTGAAATAAGGTCGTCTACTGTCCGTATGCATGGTGCCTGACCTGGAACATTTGTAGGTACTTCAACACATTGTTTCACCGTGTGGATAGTGACCAGCTTGAGGGCCTTGCTGCTTGAAAGGCCTAATATTGAAGGTCCTGGTACATCGACCACGAAAAACTCCCGTTTAGTCCAACCTGAATCCTCATATTGACACATGAGATCAAGAGAACCGATACAAGGGATAACCGTTTCACCATAGGCCATGAGCCGGACGCGCCGTGGCCTTACAATAGAGCGCCACTGGCCATCGGGGTACATTTTGTTTACAATACGAAGAGGGAGTGTGTTGCCCCCTGCTCCAGTATCTATCTTCACCGTCAGGTGATGTTGTCCGGCCTTGCACGGACAAGCAATATCTAATACTGCGAAAGCTTCCTTGTCCTCTTCTTCGTCCTTGGTGTCCATGCTTGAAATCACTATCGTGTTGAAATGCTGAGGGATACAATCCTCTTCATGGGTATAGGGTATCTGTTCATTCACTTCTAGATGCGAAGTGTCAACCTTCTCATGGCTCGGTTCACGTCTTCTATCTGACTTGGACCTGCAGAATTTGGCCCAATGCCCCTTCTTCCCACAGTTCTTGCAGTTATCATGATATGCTGGGCATTTCCTGGGAGGATGATGCAGTCCACAATTACCGCATTGTTTGCGCTCACTCATTCTGGGTCTGCCATCTTTGCTTGGTCTCTGTGGTTTCCTACTGAACGCGTCAATGTTTGACACTGGGGCCAGTTCTGCCAGACACTGCTTGCCAGCAGCAATGGCCTCATATTGCCTTCCTAGTGTGACCACATCCGTAAGGGGGTGGCCTGCTGGTTTCTGCAACAAATCTCGCTGCAGACCATCAAAATGCGTAGATGCAATTACCAGTTCAATTAGTCGTTCGTTGAGTTCTGCATCTGTGAAAGTGCATTGGCGGCTTTTGTCCCTACATCGGGTCACAAAATCGTCGATGGATTCTTCGGGTTTCTGCCTATACCTCATAAGTTCAAGACGGTGGATACGAAAGTTAATACTGACTTTCAACTGCTTCTCGAAAAAATCCCATACTTTTTCTGGTTTATCTTGTTCTGCAGTACTAAGACCTGAAGCATTGAGGCGTCGCAAACCTTCTACACCTAAAGCAATCTTTATCTTTGTTGCTATCTTCACTTCATCTGTAATATCTAAATCTTTCAAGCATAGTTCCATGCGCTGCTTAAAGAGAGAGAATCCACTTGCCAAGTCGGGCATCTGCCAATTCATTTCAGGGAGACGCGCCATATTTAATGCGTTGCAACTCGGTAAGTCCAACAAAACCAGCCCGTCTTAATCGATACCTAGGCTACGAGTGCTCACAGTACGTGATCAAAATAAGTTCTCACACAAGACACGCATCAATAATTGTCAATGGGCCGAAAGTTATTTGCATAACGGTAAATAGAAATATGCCCAGGTATTAGAAATAAATCACCTATTGGTCCGAACTACTTGAATGCTGCTCACATCAAATGTCAGGCAAAATCAATTACGAGCATACACTTTAAATGCGTGTAGATCCATACCCTGTGCTAGTACATGCTTATGGGTGGTTCTATAGCTGCTGCTACAAAATTCTGGAGCTAAATCCGATCCAATTTGGGCCACTCAGTTTGGTCCTACTCAGTCTGGGAATCAGATCTCAATTATTATTATCGTCTAACAAAGTACACAAATTGTCACAATATACCTGAATACTTGGACTATTTATTAACTTTTCTGAACCTGAAACACAACTAATCAACAGATCTTTCTTTTGGTCCAGACTAGATCCCGTTTAGTTATTTTGGGATTTTCGTATAGTTAGGCTAAAATATAGTGGCCTACACTCTGCACTAGATACCTCTAGTCTATAATCTAGATCTACGTCTACTGTAGATGTGTACTTAGTCTAGAATCTACCAAAAAACTACAAAAACAGAATTTAAAACATTGATATCAGCACCAGCAGACTTCGATTTAGATCTAGACTTAGAGTCTAGTCTAGTTACAATTGATAATGATGATCCAGGTCTAGTGAGCTAAAGTCAGACCTGGATCCCTAACTGGTACTCAGTCCCAGATTTAGACTCTCACATAGTATTCCAGACTTAGTCTAACAGTAACACTCATGTGTTAGACTCCCTAGGCCAGATACACCTAGCTATAGACCCAGGCTAAGTTACATGAAACGGATAGGGTCTATATCGTTCTAGATCTAGACTAGGCTAATACATAGATATCTAGAGTCTACTCTAGATCTAGGGTCTATTCACTCAACAAAGGCAAAACATATTCAAAATCACATCATGATCAATTGAATTATCAGAAAGTATCACAGGATACCTCCCTGCAATCTGTTCTTATCGTCATTTGTTGTTTTGTTCAGGATGTTCCAGATGTGGATATACTCTATAACAAAGTCAGATTTAGAGCCTTGTCTTTCTTGAATTGCCTTGTCACAAATGTCGAATCACTTCACAAACAAAGACACAATCACAGCTTCACTTGCTTGTGCGATGTCGCATGCACGGCGATGGGAGCTGGAACCGATAATGGGTCAGGCCTCAGTCCTGTTGTCTATGCGATGATGAAGCGTTGGATCGGTGATCTGGTCCAAAGCGCGTTGTCCTGACTGCACTGGGACCCAAAATAGAGATAGGCCTAGACTATATTACAAAGTCCAAGGCGATGCTTGTAGTTTCACGCCGACGTCGATCTAAGGTAGTTGTTGCTAGCTGCTGCTGAGAATATTTTGACTTTGAATTTGATGAAAGCAGGTCGCGTCCTCGTCCGCGTTGATCACGGATAAGAAAACCGATGGACGCTGTTCCAATCACTGTCGTTTAACATCTCCTCTCTCGGTCTGTTGTGTGTATAGCGATCAGTGCTACACAACGTCCTCGTCCGCGTTGATCACGGATAAGAAAACCGATGGACGCTGTTCCAATCACTGTCGTTACAAAGATCTCCTCTCTCGGTCTGTTGTGTGTAGCGATCAGTGCTACATGCACATTATTATGCGGGGAAGACAGTTCCCAGTGCTATTCGGCATTAGCGGAGGCTCGGTGGCTCGTACCCGGGTAATGCAGACGATAGGCTGTGGGGTGCAGTGCGGGAACATCGATGTTGGCAATAATTGTCGACGACCAAACTTTTACATATTAGCAGCTAGTTCTCATTTGGTTCAGTTCCAGTCGAGGAAAACTGTGGTAGCTAATGTCCGATTATCCATGATTAGCATGGTATTCTCCTTTCCGCTGCCACCATGTTGTAATATGTTATATGACTCGGTGAAATGATAGAGTCTGGCAGACGATGTAGTTACTGATTGGTAGCCATATTGTAAAACCATTTATTCATGTATCCTTCCGCGTAGCTCGGCGTGGTATTTACATATCATAACTCATGCTAATGTAGTTCCAAGTGGATATACAACAATTACAGAAGTATACGAGGAATGATACAGATGGAAGGGATATGAAACAAATATACAATGACTCGGAACAAGCTAAAACTATTCGCACTCACTAACATCATAAGTACTATATTCTCCCTAGGGCCGATGGCCCTCGGGAGAATAGTACTAGTTGATGTTCCTTCAATGCGAATAGTTTCGGGTAGATCCTCGAGTGTCATTGTATATTTGTATACTATATGCGTTACCTTAGATCCCCATATGGAAACGTTTGCTTTGATTTGTCTCATGAAAGAAGTTAACCACAAACTGACTCCCACACGGTGTTGAGTGCTCAGGGGTCACGGGCCACTGGCTTCACCGGGCAGGTATATGTGAATGGGTAAATTAACTATTACAAAATGAGGGGACACATAAATTGTACAATAGGGACACACATTGTTTTTATTGTGCAGTACATACTCTTTTATTGACTTACCTTTTGAATGAAACTATAAAAACAAAATGCATTTTGTATTCTAACAATTGGAGTACAAAGAATAATAACAGGTGAATGAAATGCATAAACACCACCCCTGGGAAGGAAGCATTCATAAATTTGAATACATATAGTTGATAAACGACTCCGCATGAAACTATAAAACCAATATGTAATTTGCGTTCTGGCAATTGGAGTACAAAGAATGATAGCAGGTGAATGAAATGCTTCAACAACACAAATACCTGGGAAGGAAACATCCATAAATTTGAATAATTTAGTTGATAAACGATTCCGCATGTGGACGTATGGTGGAGCAGAAAGCAGTGGATTCTTAACAACACGAACACATTGAACAAAATGTCGGAACGTAAATTAAATTTGGCGCGGTTGGAAAATGCATCTTTCTACCCTGCGATTTTAATGGTACGATCCAGTAAATTAAAACAGTAAAATGGCTCTTATTTTAAAATTACTCATTAAATAAAACCCAAAACTTCAGAGATATCAGACAAAATATGTTTTATCTTACTAATAATTAAAAAAGATGTATAAACATTGTGAACGTGTAGCATTTTACTATAAAAGACACCGATTGAGCGAAGATGACGTCGTTAGAACCTATTTATGTGCGCTTGCATCAGGGAATTCAAGGTCAAAAGGTCAATTCAGACGCTGATAAGTTATTGGTCAAGCCTTTTTGTTTCCTTTATTCCGACAAAATTATACAATCAATCAAACAAGTTTAATACCAGAAGAAAGCTAACGATTAGTTTTTTCATTAACCGCTTGCCCCAAAGTCGCTTGACCACAGTGAGACGAGTAGGAGCTTGCGAGAGCGGCCAAAGTATGATTGAAACTCGCTTTTTGCTCTTCTCCAACGCAAAAAGAGACGACATTGTGCTGGATAAATCTATTTTTTCCGACAAAAGTACAGACAATTTGCATATTGTCTTTTTATATTATACTTTATGAAATGTTACCCGAGTGACTCCCGGGCGCCCCAATACTGGAAAGAAAGGCACATTTTAGAAAACTTCACTTTTTCATGGAAAAATGCTTATTTGTTCTATGCACGCAATTCAGATTGAGCGGATGATACAACGTTTCCGTATGATGACAAACACATCAATAATCGTTACTGCATGATTCTACTTTAATATGTATAAG
>JAVYIG010014107.1:0-43391 GCA_035222895.1 Strongylocentrotus droebachiensis
GGTCGAGTGTGGCAAATGTAGATTAATATCTTGCCAAAGGAAATTGAAATTGGTGCTGTGGCGGGGACTCAAAACGCGGACCTTGTGATCCGCAGTCGGTGACATATCCACTCGACCAAGACACCTATAAACATCTCTTAACAAGGCCTAAAACATATGAAATCTAAAAGAATACAGGTCTGCTCTAAGACTGGATATTACTTGTCTTTTCAACATATCTTTCACCTATATTCACTATTTTTATTGTTTTATATATTGTTTTATTTTTTTAATTTTGCATTTCAGAATTACAGTGTTTATACTGTCTTTTAAAAGAAGACAAAAATGATGACAATGGACAAACTGAGAATAGAAGTAAATTGATAAGAACATATCAAGAATGTTATGTATAAATAATAATAATATTTAGCTTTTATATAGCGCTTATCATAAATGCAATATACATATACATGTCAATAGGCATTTCAGTTCTTTCTAATAATATGTATTAGAATCTTGAAGGAAAAATTGAATACATCTCAATACGACTTTAAAACAAGTATAAATAAGTATGACGTTGTACCATCCAGAAATGCTTAAGGTTATGAACTTGGAAATTAATTATTTGCCCCTTTCCACTTTGAAATCTCTCGGGAACAAAGTGAGGTTTAGTCACTTCAACACTCTTCTTGCAGTACAGACTGAAAAACAGCTAGATGTGGTTGCTCTATCTAAATCACTTCTGACAACAAGGATCAAGGAATATTTTGTTCCCTTTACATTTGGCAGCTCGAGCTTGGAGCGTCGGTCTGAGATGCTAAACTTCATTACTCTCCAATGTCAAAAGGGGGGAAGGTCTTCCCTATCGGGGGCAGGATGTCCATATAATAGCCCCCATCCTGTTTTTGTCGCTGGCATAATTCACTTCGCCTCATGCTGGTTGTCTTTGAAACTGATCTTAGGTGAATATTTCCCTTCTCCCTTTCGCTATCACCGTTTCTCTCTCCTCTATCTTCTTCTTCTTCCCCTCTCACTCTCTCTTTCTCTCTCTCTTATATATGTGTCTCTCTTCTTGCAGTCTAATTCTATTTTTTTTTTTCCACCCTCTCTCTTCCTCTCTTTCCATGTCAACTTCTTTTTCTCAAAATTCCTTCTAATCTGTCTCCTTGCAACCACCCCATCCCACTCTCTTCTTCTCTTTCTCTCTCTCTCTTTCTCCTCCTCTCTCTGGCCTCTCCTCTCTCTCTCTCTCTCTATTTCTCCGTCTCTCTCTCTCTGTGGCCCTCTCTCTCTTTATCACTTCTCTCTCTCTCTCTCTTTCCCTCTTTCTCTTCTTTTTCTCTTTCTCTCATCTCCTCTCTCTCGCTCTTCCTCTCTCCTTATCTCACCCTCTCGATCCAGCAATCCTACTCCCTTCTTTCAAAATTTCTATTTCGGAAAAATGACAACATTATCAAAACAAGGATTGAAGTGCATTGAAAGTGTTTTGATGTGACTAACCTTTGCTTTCTATAGCGTCTACACATTTGATGACAACAAGAGGCGCTTGTGAACGAGATGGATCAAACTGGTCTGCTAGGCTTTGGCTGAACACATTGGCTGAAAAACAAACGAAAAATCAAACTTTGATTTCCAATCATAAATATCTTGATAATCAGACAGGCGATCGGGCTTGGAAAAGTCATGGGATTCCTGACTGACCTAAAGGTTTATAATTATCATTGCAACATGAGCTAAATCCAGGATTTTGTTTCAGAATTTGAAGCAATCCTCCCAAGTCCCTTGAAGAAAATATCCTACATTCACCCTAAATACAATTATTACAAATAATTTGTTTAAAGCCCCTGTATAAAATAAATCTATTCCATCATCATCATTAACTAAGAAAATGAAAGTTTGTGAAATTGTCTGTACAAGGCAAGCTGGGGAAGAACATGCAAGATACGTCACAGTTTTGCCAATTTGTGTTTGATTGATAGCACCTTCAAAGAGTCGTATCTTTCCTAATTTTAATCAGATATTGGTCAAACTTTCACTTATTTGGTTGTTCTGCTTTTATTGAAACCAATTATATATAAGGGTGAACTTTGATTTTGACAATAAACATGTCTGATACCATGAGAATTAATTCCCATATTTTGTATTCCAATGACAATCATGAACTTAGTGAAAAAACATGGATCATGGAAATATTAAAGGGACTTGGTAACATTGTTCATATGAGAGAAAATGGCGCTAAGGGAGTGACTTCAATTGTAGATGTACAAGTAAAGATAATCTGAAAGTTTGGGTGAAAACAAACCATTAGTAATGATACAAATTGGTAAAAACTGATCTGATTGATTCGTTAATTCTCCCAGCTATATCATTACAATTTAATTACATTTTAGGTTAATGAAAATCGTCACAAAGCAATGGATTGGCTCTATATAGTATTCCAGACATTGAAGTGTTGAAACAAATTTAAGAGGCTGTTTCATGTCTGATTTTCATGGAAAAACTGTTGGAAGAATTTACTGTTAGAGGTTATTGCACAGTGACGCCTTAAAAGAAAACCATATATATGAAAGTGGTTTCAAGATTTGTTGAGGATTTGTTTGCATGTTAGAGGGTTAATACAGTAGAAGGAATATGTAAATGGGTACCTGGCAGGAATTAATTCTTTGAAATGCTAGAGCGCCGAAATGGCAGCACAGCTGAAGCCGGGGTTTCACTTTACCGGTAAACAAGATACTTACCACGTATAGCACTATCTCTCCTTGTTCTTATACCCGTTGGGTCACATCTAGGAAGACCAGTAGCTGCACATGTACGATGGAAGATAGATCCACAGTCTGTAAGAAACATTCAGAAGTAAACATTATATCCCACATAAAAAGAATCTAACATGATACCGGAGTGTTGGCTCAGTCAGTAGAGTGTCCGCCTCACAACCGGGAGGTCTTGGGTTCGAACCCCGGCCGCGTCATACCAAAAGACGTCAAAAGATGGGAGTTGTTGCTACCTTGTTTGGCGTTCAATAATAAGGGATAGAGCAACGTCGATCTGGCGCTGCTTAGTGGCTGCCGGGCTCACAATCAATTGGGCAAAAAGAATTTCTGTTTCAGTTTAATAAAATTTGGAGTGGACTATTAGGCTATCATTATTATTATTATTAAATGAGATCACATGACAAACGATTGTATATCTTGACGGTCATAAACTATCACATTTTATATGACAGTCTCTCTTTTGCTGATAATTAATAATAATAATAATGTCAACTTATAAAGCACACATATTCATTCTAAAAGACAGCTCAAGGCGCTCTATACAATATCAAAATAATTACCGGTATACAATATTAGAACTACAGCATACATGTAATTATACAATATTAAAACTACGACATAATTATACAAAATTAAAACTAAGACATAAACAAATGGTGCTTAAGTTTCTCCTTAAATATTTCAATTGATGATGATTATCTTTTTTGTAATGGTAAAGTGTTCCATAATTTGGGTGCAATGTTAGCAAAAGCCCTGCCTCCCCATTTGTTATTGGTTTTAGGTGTATACATGTAACCGATGCCACATAGATAATATACACTGAGAGCTAATGGGTAATTTTGTTGGATATACCTGTATTGTTTCATTGCCGGAATAGTCGGCAATTATTTGCTTAATAACTCTCAATGGTTCATATACATGTATCTAGGGACAGCAGTGCCTGCATAAGATTATGAATGATGCAATATTCATGTACCCGGTACACTGTAAATCTAGTCTTTACAATGACATACATGTAAGATTCTAATACATCACACATATTATGATTATCATCATTGCAATGATCTTCTGCTGAAGTCAAATGTTTCAGGCATCTTTAAGATTCCTCTCTACTCAATGCATGCAATGAATCCCCACATCTACATTATAGGTTAAATATATAAATATCTTTACCCCATTCACAAATAATCATATGAATACGCAACTGTACATTAAAGGTAATGCAAAGTTTTGGGAATTTTGAAAATTGGATGGATAGTAATTCCTTAACATTTTGATATATTTTGACGCCCCTGTGGATGTTTTATAAGCACTAGAAAATTTAGCCCCTAAAACACTTCTGCTTTCGAGAAATTGAAAAATATTTCAAATAGCGCCTAAGGCCATTCCATGGCAGCTGCGACCATGAAAATCACAGAATATGCAGTTCTCATATATAATTTCCAAACGCGAATAGCAAATCGGTCGATTGTAGTCGAGAAACGTTGTGTTGAAGCTAAAGTAATATCAGTCTTGAGAGGGCACTATATAACATAAAGAGTTTATTATTTACAATTTTATCTATTTAGACTCGATTTCAACCACGACAATGATCATTGAATATTGTAAAATCGCATATGCTTCCAATATGTTCATTTGAACCAAATTCATGACCCCATACCTTTGTATTACAATACCTTTAATTGAATGCCATGTCAAATGTATGCATTTATAAAATAATTTTTTTATAAACTCTAATACCGTAATTAACGTTCTGTTCATTCATTTTGTTGTCGTTTGCTATGAACGTTTTTACAGTGTATGCATTTTATATTTGTAAAACATTGCCCAATTCGGCCGTTTAGGCCGCGATGCATTGTTATCCTTTTATTCTCAAGAAAACCATTATCAATTCACTTCAATTAAAAAATGCATAAAATGCAGCATAAACATTATACTTTTTAAAATTCTCATTTTCAACATGTTAAATCTTAATTCCTATACTGCTTTCAATCCTGGTTTGTTGACCATGTATTCATGAATACATCAGGTCACATTGGACCCACTTTCCACTACTGTTTTTTTAAAGGCACCAGCATGTGATGATGTCATCATTACGCTTTTATATTTGCACATATTCATTACTTCTAAATAAATGTTCAGGTGCAGTACTGTACGGTGCAGATGATCATCAGAAAATCAGTAGATCTCGGCTTTATAATACTCAAAGATGACAGATATCAACCAAATACATACTGCCAGTATTAAAGGTAAAGACCAGTAATGGTCATGCGATTGCATTGTGAAAGAAACGTTGTGGAATCGATCAGAAAAGGTTGATCATCTAGCATCTAGCATCTGCAAGGTTCTGGAATCATCAAAATGATAAGAAATTTGGCCGATTCTTAATAAAGTTACAAGCACTATACACAGAAAGATGTATATGGGACTACCCTATATCTCTCACACGACCATGAGAGAAACAAATTTACCAAATATATGAATTAGTAGGCGGTTTCCCAGCAATTTTTTTATCATCATGTATTAGTCAAAACATATTCTTTCACATGATTGGTAATGAGAGCTTCCATTTCATTTTTTGAAATTGGGGCGTTACCAATACTGGTCTTTACCTTTAAAGTTTCTGGTAATAAATACACATGCTCTGCCTTCATGTATAGTACCCTCAGTGATGTGAAGAACTATTATTATTTGGGGCAGTGCTCCTCATGAAAATAGTCATATTCCCATCACCTTGGGGACCATACTAGTTTCCAACCAGACACTCTCATGGCAGTATATATTTGTAGTACCGTAGACGATGAACACAACAGTCTTGACAACAAACCTTGCGTAATACATATTTTAAAACCAGGTCCTACACCATGCAAGTATGATGTAGACACTGTATCAAGAGCAAATCATGACCAGGGTAACAACGCAATTTTCTCTCTCGTTAGAGACTTCAGGGCACAGTCTTATTTAGAGTTATAGTTGATCCAAATCAATTGTAAGTCCTCCAATCAATCGCAAGTTTGCAGTCTCCTATCTCTTATGTATACATACATTTAGTTGCGATTGATATCAAATCTTCATAGGACAGGGCCCGGATCTTCCAATTACTTGAAAAAATTCTTCACAAATAATCTACACTTTAATTAAAAAAAACACTAATAATTTTATATTTTTCACAAAGATAAAAAAAAGTTTTTTAATTGAGACTCACAGGTATTCCTCCGCGGAGGTTTCTGAATCATGATCCTAGGTTAAAAAGTCAAGGTGGGCGATCATCGACCGACTAGTCGCACAGGTCTATCTACCAGATAGTTCAGTCAGGAAGGAACATACTTCCAGGAAGTCGAGCATTCCATATGTATTACACAACAAGACTAGGAGAGCTTAGAGCTGTAGGAAGTATGGCATCGTACTCAACAGAACAGACAATCGCTTACTGACTGGCCAATCTAGCATTCAGTATTGTATCCTAATTACCTGGCGTGAACTCAACTCTGTGCCTGACTTCAACAGTCGCATAAAGAGATCTTAAAGTTGGCACGGAAATATCAAATCTTGAAATGATAACCTTGCAAATGTTTTAATTTTACCAGACAATGTGAAATCCTTGACATCATTCTGAGTACGGTACTTAATATAATTTCCCATTAGTATCAACATTGTGATTGGCTAAATTGCATTCAATGCTAAATACCAACACACATGTAATTAGCCATAAATGTGTTGAGACATACATGTAATATCATAATGTAACTAAATTTCATTTATACTAAGAGTATAGTTGTAACTGTGATCACACAAAAAATATGGAAAGTTGCCAATTTCGATATCATCGAAATAAGGTAGTCATTTCACTATTAACACTGCCTTTTGAGAGAGAGAACTTTCACGTTTCAGTTCCAATATAAACACCACATACAGGTATGCTCAAAAATAGACTTTCAATACCCACTTTAACTATCCGATAATGTGCATATAAATGGCCTTGCTAGTCATAAAAATACTTTTCACAAAAATAAACACATGATAAGAATAGATTCATTATTCTTTTTTGAGACTTGCAAACACTGCAATGAGATTACTGACACACTAGAAACTAAAACACTATAGACAACGCCTTTTAAAGCACATTTACATGTATGTTCTTTCATTGACACGCATGCACAGTGTAGATATAACCTATAATTTATCTTACAATCAGGAACTCTTCATGAAACAAATCTTAAAATTGCAATCATATGTCACATCTGCACATACATGTAGTATTAAATCAAAATTAAAGAAAATCTACAAGTAACTTTGGCAAATTGCAAAAATTCTTTGAGCGTCAGCTGTGATTAAATTGATTACGGCATGAAACTTTCACATATACATGTACATGTATATCTGAACCACTCACAAAATATGAGCATTTTATATCCGAGTAATTTTCTGATTTTCTGACGGTAAACATACTTAGGTGGTCAAGCTTCTAATGGCAGCAAGATGATAGAGACAAGTTGAAATCATTCTCCCAAAACTTGAATTTGTATTGCTTCATTACCTTCCCATTTTTTTAAAGTCTGGTAAATGCAGATTGAATTTCTTACATAAACTCTACTCCCCTTACAATACACTGAACAATTGCAATTCATGAAACTCTCCCATTTTTTGCTAAACATTTTAGAATACACCTAAATTCATGATGATTTCAAGCTACATGAGAGGACTTTTGAGATGAGATTATAAATGAGAAAATAAATTTGTATCAGCAATCCTCAGCAAATGAAATCAGGTACTTGCTCAATTAAAGAATGTTGCTTGATGAGTTTTTAATTACCGGTATGAGATAAAATACAGGTACATGTACAATTGTATATGTAAGGTATTAAATACATCAGTATACATGTTAATCTTAAACAGAAGTTAATTTCAAAGGATTGAACTGAGTGATTCATGTGTTAACCCATATAATAGCTTCAACAACAACACCCCCAAAAAAGAAAAGGAAAAAAAAGGAAGATATGCTGAATACATACAATGTATCTGAACATGTAAATCTGAAAAAAGGTTCATTTCTATATTCAAAGGATTGATGACCATGTTCATGTATTACTCCATATAATAGTTTCAACGACAAAACACAAAAAAGAAAAAAGAATGGAGATTTGTTGAATACATACCTGAGCATTCTAGACCTTGCTGTACCAGACCAAACATGAACTTTTCACATTTATCACACCATTGCATGGTAGAGAATGTCCTTTCTTTCAGCCTATGCTCAGTCTTTGGATGGGTGCCTGGGCAAGACAAACAGAATACAATCATTATTTTAAAGGGATAGTTGAGTTCTGTTGCAGAGGGCGCTACACAAAATAATTTTTTTGAGAGATAATGAAAAACTGACTGTCAAATTTGAAAGAATATACAATTTAAATGACAAGATCGTCTTTGTTTGATCAAAATCGGTTCAGAGACGGCTGAAATATCCATAAATATAACGATTTATAATACTTGTGTACCACCAAAAATATTAGATAATTTGAACCAGCTGTTGAAAGCCGTTAAAAAAACTGCCTTTTACATTGTATTCAGCTTTTCGTGTTGGTTATATTACGCACAATCAACTGGCCTATGTATTGTTATTAAGCAAATAACTACCGTTGGTGAAGGTGATGGGACAAACTATCACTTCCGAGGCGATCTGGATGTAGCTATCTTTCCGAAGCGAAGCTGAGGGAAGATAGCGGATACATTCTGATCGACAAGGAAGTGATAGTTTGCCATCGCCTGAAACCAAAAGGTGATTATTTGCTTTATATTCCACATCTAAAACAATTTAACTACAAAAAGAAAAGGATGTGAATGCATCTACATAAAAGACACCAGGCCCAAATTCACACCGAAAAAGTTAAAAGTTTAACCCAACTACTTGAGGGTACGGTGCGCGCAAGTGTTCGCTTTAAATTGCGCTCATTGGTAATGCGCGCTTAATTACGCCTGTTTTAGTGCGCTTTTGGATAATCTTTAGTGAAAGTGCGTTGTCCTGTGTAGATACCGTATTTGCCGGCGTAAAGGCCGCAGTATTTTTGGAAGAGAAAATATCAAAAAGTCAGGGTGCGGCGTATACGACGAAAGAGTAAAAAAAAAAAAAAAACCTAAGTCAAAACCAGCATGAATCTAGCCATATGGGACTACAAACGGTAAAATAACTATACCACTATGGTACAGGACATTTTCAAACATCTTACCGACAATTTTATCTTGCATTGTTGACATGAAGACGAAAATAACTTCCTAAAACAACATTTGCCGATATATATCTTGATCTAAGTTTGTGCCAATGCATTGCAAAAGTAAAAGAAGGGACCGTTCAACGGACCTGCCGTGAAGCATTCATCCGAAGTCGCCATTTTGTTTTTCCATTTCATGCCATTTCGCATTAGACCGTACATTGTGGTAGGGGTATATCGGACACCGAATTTGTCTGCGATCACTTTTTTAGCTTAACTTCCGGTAAATATTGATGAATTTGGTATCAGTTTGTAAAAAAAAATTAGTGTTTTAAAAGAAAATTACGATTATTTTGTTTTGTCTGTTTTTTTTTTTTTTCCTTCCCCCCCCCCCCCCCCCCCCCCCCCCCCCCTCTTTGAAATGTCAAAGTTGGGGGTGCGGCCTATGCGGCGGTGCGGCCTTATCGCCGGCAAATGCATTACACAGTGTAACGAAGTTTTTGCTTCTCCCATCAATAATGGGCGAACTATCTTTCATCACCTGATGTACTTTTGACCAATCGTAGAGCAAGATTTTTAGTATGTGGAACTTAATATTAATTAATTAACGGTCACCATATTTTTTTGAAAGTGGAGCTGAATTGGTATGATCGTATTGGCTAAATTTCACACATTCTAGGGTCTAAAAGTACCTTCTTAGCAATTTTAGGTCCTAAAAGGGCACTAGAAATGTCATAGATAAGAATAAGAGCAATAACCATGCACTTTGAAGGCATTTGTGATCTGAAAACAGAACTCAACTATCTTCAGAGTTCTATCATCTGTAGAAGGCATGGTCATGGCCATTTCTTCAGCAACTTTTTTGTGTGTACATTATAGGTTATAAATAATACAAAGTTTTGGTATGGGGTCATGAATTTGGTTCAAATGTACGTATTGGAAGCATATGCCATCCTACAATATTCAGTGATCCATGTCACGGTTGAAATCAAGTCTAAAGTTATGAAAGTGTAAATGATTAACTCTTTATGTTGTATACATGTACATGTAGCTCCCTCTCAAGGTCAAGATATTAATTAAGCTATAAAACAATGTCTCTTCACAAAATTCGACCTATTAGCTATTCCCGTTTGGAAATTATATATCACGACTACATATTCTGAGATCTTTATGGTCGCAGCTACCATTGTACAAGCTATTTGAAATTTATCAACATTTACAGGGAGCACCAGTAAACTTTTTAATTCAATTTTTCTCGAAAGCAGAAGTATTTTAGGGGGTAAATTTTCTAGTGCTAGAGGCATCCAATATATCAAAATTGTAAAGAATCACTATCCACCCAATTTTCAAAATTTCCCAAATCTTTGTATTACCTTTAAATCTTGAATAGTTCGGACATTAACATTTAAAAGTTGTTACATGCATACATACATGTACACACTCTAAATATATTAATTCTGAAACCCCTTCCAAAAACCTGTGTATGGACACATCAATGAAGTATGCAGATTGATTAAGTGACAATGAGTGCATATGATGTACATACTACTCTTCTGATATTGCGCAATAGGAACAACTCATAGGGGATTTCTTCAAAGGCTCCAAAGGAATAATGTTCCAAAGTTCTTACACCAGGATACTGATGGTATGAAGGAATTGATAGTCTTCTGTTTGCCAAGTATATTGAGTCAGTCAGTCAGTTCAGTTTATATGGTGGTATTTTGTTGAACTTGTGGATGGTGTTTATGGAAGGTAAAGAAAAAAAATTGCAAGGGAAATTCCCTCCTATTGGGTGTAACCATTCAGGGCGGCTTCTGTCTTTCCCGCTACTTAATAAAAGCATTCAAAATACCCAAACATGAACACAGCCAATCAATTTTACAGAGAAACTCATCTACGATAACATGCTGCTTTCAAATGAAAGTAGAAAAGAAAAAAATGATAATAGGAAAACAAATAAGGATAAATATGAAAACCAAGTTGACTAATTTGCCTTTCCACTGATGTCTACAAATACATTTTGTTTGATATTTAAACCTTTGAATGAAAAAAATAATAAAATACACTTTTCTAAAATTTTGGACAAATACAGGTAGGAATAATAATAATAATAATAATAATAATATTAATATTTAATTTTTATATAGCGCTTAATACAAATGTCTCTAAGCGCTTTACAAATATACTATAACCCCGGTCATTGTCATTACACTGCTATAGCTACAATGTTTTCCTACAACATAGCAACAGCACTTTAACAGAAGTGAAACTTCAAAGAATACGTTGATAACCTCATAAAAAGTGTGATTAGAGGTCATTCATTTGTCTGCTCAAGCAAAGAAGGAAATTCGTCCTTCAAAAATGAAAAGAACTCAAGCATTAAAGCAGTATCCATGGACAGTTTATTCTCTTGGACAAGGAAATTTATTGTTAAGAAGACGAGGATCCGGTTTCAATAGCAAGTACATGTACATTATGTATGTGTACTCAGCATATGACGTGTCTAGGTGTAGTTTTAAAGCCTCTCTCTAAGTGTTGGGAGTCCCACATTTTTTATGACAAAATTTCACTTAAATTGTATCATAATGTAAAGAGGGTGTCATTTAAGACAGACTCATTGGAAATATTCAGCATGGATTAGTTGAAATAAACTACAGTGAAACCTGTCTATAAAGACCACCAAAGGGTCTTTACAGACAGGTGGTCTTTGTGTACAGGTTCCTTTAGTACATGTTTCAATGAGAAACCATTTTCAAGGGAAGCTTTGTAGACAGGTGGTCGCTAAAGCAGGTTTGACTGTACTTACAATCAGGTATTGTAGGTACCGTAAATCTCCGTGTATACGGCGCACTTTTTTTCCGTCGGCAAAAATCAAAAGTCGGGGGTGCGCCGTATACACAGGTACAGGATATTTCGAGTCCTCAAAATGCCACTTTTTAGTGGTTTTCGAAAATCTCTGTGTCTCAACATGAATTACATAATGCAAATAAAGAATAGGATCTACTATTTAAAGTTAAACTACGTTCCTAATTTGAAGGGAAGAGAGTTTTTTTTTTTTTGTTTTTTTTTTCAGTCACGATAAATTATGCCCCTTCACAAAGCACTTTGCCGGCCGAAGCTCTCCCATGTCTTTAGCTCACTCACCTGTATCATGCAGCTCATTCACTCAAGCAACTCACGAAAACTAGCCTCTCCAAATTTCTGTTTGGACTCGCGAGGAATTTTTTTCTGTCATCTTTAGTTTTAAAAACAACATTGTTACTAGGTCTAATTTAGTTCACAAACACTTCAACTGTGCCTCGTAATAAAATGAAAGTATTTTCGAACACTGAAATGAGCTGATCTGATCTGGTTAACAAAAAAGCCAAAACAGCCCAAAAAGCTTTTGTGTGGCTTTTTTGGCTTTTTGTTAACCAGATCAGAACGGCTCTCATTTCAGTGTTCAAAATACTTTCATTTTATTACGAGGCACAGTTGAAGTGCTTGTGAACTAAGTAAGACCTAGTAATAATGTTTTTTTTTTAAACTAAAGATGACAGAATGTTTTTTGGCAGAATTTTTTTTTTCCAGAATTTTTTTTTTTTTTTTTTTTTTTGTCTTCAATATAGGCCTTATACACGGAGATTTACGGTAATGAGAAACTACTGTTTTTCAAGGGAAACTAAAAATGTGGTCTTTGTAGACAGGTGGTCACTAAAGCAGGCTTGACTGTACTTACAATCAGGTATTGTAGTAGGAGTATCTCCTTGACTCCCTTGGCTCCTAGAAGGTGCCATGCCACCGCTTCTCGTCCTTGACTTGCCCCAGCACAGCTCGTCACGGGCTATCAGGATGCACTGCTGATGAAACTTATCAAGGACACTGATTGACTGCAGCCACAAAAGAGAAATATATATACAGTGTGAGTCAAAAAAAAGTTTACTCCTGAAGACGGACAGTCAACCTGTCCGAAACGTCGAGTCTACTCTCCTGCTCCTGCTCTGCAATTCTACTCGCCTACTCAACTCTCCAACTCAATCCAGTCTTCTACTCAAACCTCTCATCCTGCCCAAACTTTCTGGGTTACAGTCCTTTTCAGGACTAAACTCACTTCCGAAAGATACTCTTCCTTCTAACCTCCACTTTCTCGCCTTTCATCTCACCTCTATTCTCTATCTACTTTCCTCAGTCCCTCGAGGACTTTACACATGGTGTACCGCAAACCTCTTCCGTGACCTAGAAAATTGCTAATTATTAAAAAAATCATCGATGAACATTAAACTGTTATATGTCTTATGAAAGAGTGTTTTATCCCAAATCATTTGGTAGTACCATTTTTGTGTGGTATGTGTTCAGGCTTGGATGAACAGCAGACATTGTTTGCGAGAGTGCAAAAATCGACTTGCGCCAAAGTTGCCTATGTGATGTTTGAATAAAACAATTGGGATTTGGGTATTAATTCGGTCTTTGCAGATCCAAATAACACCCCTAACAAAATTAATCATGCCACACATATCAAATATCAAATATCAACAAACATTTATGCGCGTGTGTGTGGGCTTTGCAAAAAACATATGTATGCAATGCATTTCATTTGATACATTCAATCCATTCTCTCACTCCGCTATTCCCAACATAATACATACTGAAGGCATCACTTTGGCGCAAGTCGATTTTTGCACTCTCGCAAACAATGCCACCTGTTCATCCAAGCGTGAACACATACCACACAAAAATGGTACCAAACGATTTGGGATAAAACACTCTTTCATAAAATGTATAATAATTTACTGTTCAAAGATGATTCTAAAAATAATTTTCTAGGTGTAAACTTTTTTTTGACTCACACGGTATACACATGAGTATTTTTTTTAACAACAATCATCTACATGTACATGTAAATTACATGCAACAGGTGTATTTATTCAGCAACTACAGTACCATAGAAAAGAAGTTGCTTTTGTTCTTTTGGCAAAATTGAATATATAAACTCAAATTGTTTTCTGTTTTGGCTGATTAATGATTATGACTGAGAATCAGTTTCAAAACAATTTCATATTAGGACAGTCACTCCTAGCACCTCTTGGTTTCATATCATTAAAATACATGGAGTGTATTATTCAACGATGGAAAATTAGGCACTGTATGTCTATAATTTGACTTGCAACAGCAAAAAAACAGCAATGATTAATTGCTGACATTTAAACTTCCCTCTGATGTAATTCTAAGAACATTTTTTAGTGATGATTCAGTTCTTGGAAGCAATCCTTTGTATGCATGCAATCCTTCAAAGTTATGTGTGTATAAATAGATAAGCATACTATAATTGTATTGGTGGTTTGCACATGCAGTTTCTTTTCAGTTTTTGTAACTCTTGGCTCATTCAGATATGAAGCCGTAAACAGCAGCAGTATTTTTTTGTTTAACATGTACAAGTATTAATGAATGGCAACTGCATGCAAAAGAAAAGTCACTGAACTTTATTTTTAAGATATAGAAGTATGAAGCGTATTACCCACATCACTGTCTAAAAACACTATGGTCTACCATCTCCTATCTAATTGAGGCTTTATCATCCCACCAGTCTACACTTGTAGGAGGAATTTACCGGTAGATCAAACCTTTCAATCTGCTATCCATTGAAACCCATTGGATACCAAGCCCAGTAAAGCTCAGGCTACGGTTTATGGTATACTACGGTATGTTATACCAAATCAAATGGTATTGAAAGGATAAACTGTAATTTCACTTCCAGAAGTAAAACATCATCTTTATTCAAAACAGATTTGATAGTAGAGATGTGATAACATTGATAATAATGAATCATGTATGTTCATTTATAGCATGATGGTTCGAAACCAAGTGCCTTTTGGTAAGGTTTAATAATCCTCATTACCAAGTCCCTCGGAGAGGACTTAAAGCCATCGGTCCCCTGGTTGCTTACATACATACAAGCACAAGCTTTCTTTAATAGCAGTCAGGTAAAACAAACAAACTAACCAATACTATACAAATACTCTACTGCATTTAATACAATTCAGCGTTCTTAGAAATTCTTCCAATCGGGTACCCAATGTACAGTTCTTCACCTGGGTGGAGAGTGGCAAATGTAGATCAATGTCTTGCCAAGGGACAATAGTGACAGGGAAGCGAAAAGTAGCATAACATACCTGTAAGAATTCTTCACTGAGCGTGATCAACTTAGCGCCCTCTATATTCTTTGCCCTGAAGAGTTCTCCATACCGATACATGTTGGTTACTGCCATCCAGTTCAACACGTCCTCCACTCCCCAGTAGTCAACAAACTGCACAAGGTCAAGATAATCATTTAGAAAACATTTTATGAACAGTTTGAAAGCACTTTTGATAAACTTTCTCACACCACAAAGATGTGGCTCACACTGAAATAAATGTTGAAAGTAAAAAGTAACTGTGACTACATGTACATATTCATGTAAGTACTCTACCATGGCTAGGATTTCCCTCTTTACACCAGGTAACATTAACATGCCACAGTTCAATCTCCCATAATAGATATGTTTTTATTTAAGACTACCTATTGTTGAGTTGCGGCTTTTAAATGTCCATTTCACCTGGTGTAAATAGAAAATTTCTCACAATCTTTCTGACCTGAACATGCAAAGTTTAGGTATGTACAAAGTCAACACAAAAATATGTCCTGCTGTCTCATATGTAAACAATATATTGGGGTCTGATCAGTTTTCAACAATCTGGCCCTGGTTTAAAGGAAGACCGTTGTGACTCTGGGCCTATTTCAAACAAAGCAGTGACAAGAAAAAAGTGAAAAGTGAAAAAAGTAAAAGTGAGTATTCAATGTTCTCCTATGTATTGTCTATGGTTCTATACAGTATGAGTATCATGTATTGTACTTTGAAACATAAATTACATCACACTGATGGACATTATATGTACCGTGTCCGTATGTTTAAAATATGTATTGTTTGAAATATGAAATAGAAATCAATAAATCAAATCAAATCCAATCAAATTGAATCAAATCAAAGCAGCGAATAGAAAGTGCACTCACTTCTTCCCTGAAGGGATCATCTCCTGGTTGTAAGAGCTCTTTCTCGTACTTTTCAGCAAACGGTGCGCACATCTTGTGAAAAAGATTGCGACAGTTTGGATACCTGACCGCTATCGCACCACTACCCCATATGTAATCTTGACCTGCAAGTAGAATCAATTTGAATATCAGCATCAAGGTGATTGTTAGCATCAAAATGATGTGTGTTGATCTGGGCCCCGTCTTATAACGAGTTGCGGTTGATCCAAATCAAAAGCAAGTCGTCTAATCAATCACAGGTTTGTAGTTGCGATTTATATCAACTCTTTATAAGACGGGGGGCCCAGGTTTACAGAAATCTGATTTAACATACTAACTTTCATAATTTTGTAGGCTTTATTATTAATGGTGTGCACATGTAGCAAGTACATGTACACTCCCTAAGAAATGGAGATGGCGCACACTTTGTGTGGCCTTAAAAATTCATTACCTAGGGTGACAATAATTTACTTTTTGGTGCTTCGGGGTGGAAAAAATATCATTACTAATGCACTATCAAGGTGATACAACCTTGAAGAAATAAAAAATAGAAGAATGAGTAATATGATTGTACATTGTAAGTACTACTGATCCTCTTAAACACATCCCACATGTACATGTAAGTAAATTTACAAATCGTACATAATACAAATCTCTGAAATTACATTATTACAGTATCTGTTACAAACGAAAGACGTATCATAAGTAGGAATATGTAGAATTGCAGAGACCAGAATTGAATTTGTGAGATGATACTTACAATGTTGACAAAACTCGGGATTGACGATTCCTTGATTTACTAATCCCTCTTTGGCTTCACCTGGCAATTAAAAGTGAGATAAACATTATTATAAATAAATGTTGAATGATAAATAATAAATAACGATAATAATAATAATAATAACAATAACAATAACAATAATAATAATAAATAAGGGAGGAAGAAAAGCAAGGGAAGAAGAAAAAGAAAAAAAAAGAAAAAAAAAGAAAAGGAAGATTAAAAAGAAGTAGAAGAACAGGAAAAGGAGAAGAAAAAGAAAAGAAGAAGAGTCCAAAAACACTGTGTTACATTATCATCATCGTCAACATCATCATCATTATTAGTTAAGTTTACCGCACGGGAAACAATATCAAAAAGAGTGACTCGATTAAATTTGAATACTCAGAAACTGCCTGTATTTAGCTAGGTACAGTAAAATCGTGATTTCCCAGTACAGAACCAAGGTAATTGAAACCTTTTTATTAGTTCTAAAAAAGAACACGGTACCGAGAATCACACCTAAACATATTATGTTTAATCAAGTTGGTCAGGTTTTATGACGTAAGAATTTGTCAGATTAGCAATAAAGGTACATACATGTACATACAGTACGTACATGTACATGTACACAGACATGGAGTTAGTATTATTACAACCAATGTCATTGGTTAATTTAAGATTTCATTAATTGCTCATTTACACTTGGTAGAGCATGTGTCTTTGCTCTAGAGCTGTTTAGCTAGCTACAGGTACATGTAATTAATTACCTGTGATGTACCGTGATATTGGTTCTTAACAAACATCATTAGGCATAGATCATGCAAACAAAGCACTACAGTGATGTGGGTGGGTGACTCTATAATACTTCCTTGTTCCTCTATCCAGGCCAGAGCTGGGATGATTCAAAACACACTGTCATTTCTTTTTTTCTTTTTTAATTGTTGATATTCTGAACCTCTATCTTTTGTTTTTATCTTATTATCTTTAATCATGAGTCTCAGTAGGCCTGGCTTCACTAGCTCGAGATTGCCAAATATCCTGCTATTTGAACTATCCCGAACACAAACTATCCAGTTAATTTGCGTTTTCATCAGCCCGAAGAAGCAATTAGCGGGATATTTGGTCGTGATAATCATCCCAAGAGATCTTGGGATAGTTTGCAAAATACCCCACTATTTAAACTATCCCGCTATTTTTCCGGAGCGTCTTCACTAGCCCGAAGACTCGCACTATGTGCGAACGCTTAGCAAAATATCTCAAGCTAATTTCTCAAGTTTATAGAGGTTGAATCTCGAGCTGATGAAGACGCGATTTGTAACTTCGGGATTATTTCCCAAATCAGAAATAGCGGGCTATTTGGCAATCTCGAGATGATGGAGACACGCCTAGTAGGCTTTGCAGTCTGACACAATTTCATGTCTTTATTTCTTAGTTCTTACACATGAGGAATTTAAAATACAGGCTACAGTATATTGTATAAAACCTATAATACCCATCATTCGTACCATGTTTCTTGAATATATCACTGTTTGTAAAGTCAGAATAAATATTAAAAAACAGAGGAGCCTATACAATATTTCTCAAGCAAAATCCTCAAAGGAAATGGATTTCAATATCAGATTTCAATATTACTGGATACAATAAAGACCATTCAGTTCCTGTTTTCGAATGCATTTCTTACCTGTACAGTATGTACAGTACATGTAGCAAGAATAAAGCATTGACAAACATTCTACACTACAGCAGAGGACTTTTGCTGATCGTAAAAAAAATGAAAGACAGAGCCCAGACAGGTACATGTATGCTATATTTTCATGGCAACTGAGTCACAAGTTCACTTGGTTTCCCTAACCTGCTAAACACACAGAAAACACTTCCTTTCTATTCTTAGTTTTCTTTGAACCTTTCAGTGCAGTACGAGCCTATAGTTCTACAAGTGTGTTTGTGTTTTCATCTTTCTCTGAAACGACTCTAAAAATGCTCTAATTATCAAATAAAATATTATATCTTTATAGTTTCATCACATCCTATACATGTGTCAGGATCTACAATGTATTTTGCAGTTGAGGCATTTAGTACAGCAACAAAGCATGTACATGAATACTATCAAACCTGCTTTAAAGACCTCCCCTGTCCAATAAGCTTACATGTACAGTGCACATGTACATCATAATTCATAACTGAAAATGAATATCATCTTTTCCTTTTAATACATACAATGTACCGGTACATGTACATTACAATAGTTGGCCTCTGCATTTATCTTGATTATTTTTTACTTACCTCCATACTTTCAAGCTTTCAATTATGCATTTTTTTATTTTTTTTACAACCGTACATGTAAAATACCTCAAGGACTACATACACTGTATGTACAGTCACAGTAAGTGCATGGTCAGGTACATGTACATGTACATTGTACAACACACTGTGTACTACATTGTAAGTTAGACTAAGGACATATCAGCAGAAATGTATAAAAATAGAACAAAATTTATCATGTAAAAGCTGGACATGTATACACAAGTTTTAAAAAATAAATAGATAAATCAGATGCCTGCAATAAGTCCAGAACCTGGCCAGTTTTGCACATACTGTACATGTACTAAGCAGTACCATGGAGTTACATAGTATGTATATTTTGCAATCTCTCATCCTCTACCTGCTACTAGCTGATGATGGCATGATCCACACATTTTTGCAACCAGCCTGAAAACCACGTGTACGAATTTGGGACAACACCATTTTGGGCTTGTAACAGGTACATGTATAGGGAGATACAGTATAAATATTAAAACTCGGGTCTCGGGATTGCTCTCAGAATAAAAGATTCTAGACTAGCTAGAAATGGGAAGTGGAGCATGAAAACAGATATTGAAAGACTTTTTGTCACTATTTTTTATATTCACTAATAGTAATATTCCAACTGCTCTTTTGAATAAAGTATAAAGCAAGTGTACTTGTGTGCAAATAATTTGTATGGCTTCTAAAAATGATGCAAGCTTGCTGGGGGAAATCCCTTTTAATAGGATGTAGACATCTAGTACACACTATACATGTGTATGTACATGCAGGGCGCGACAAACCCGCTTGCCCGACGTCCCGGGGCAACCAAATTGAGCCGTCGGGCAAGTAAATCAAATTATCACTTGCCCGATTCGGGCAAGTGATACTTTTACAGTAATTTCCTAGTGTCCAAGAACTCTACCATTCACCCGTCAACTTCTTACCCGTCGTCAAAATCCAGAAGCAAAAAAGCGATCGTTCCGATTTCGAAAAAACTTCACAGACAGCTAGCCAGCTCAGCTAGCTCAGCGCGCATGCAACAGTGACACTTCAAGCCATGAATGCCGCTCCGCCTCCACGCACGGCCGGCCGTGAGCTAGCTAGAGACAGCTAGCGCGATCGTACCAGCTGCGAGCTTATTCGCGCTCTCTCTCTCTAGCTCTGCAGGCCGCACCGACAGGCCTTTGCTATTCTCTGATTGCCGATTGGTTGAATCACGCCAAATATGACGTCATTATTCTAGGGAAATGAACACGTGCGAATCGGAATGGAATAAACAACAGGGATTTTCTAGTAAGTACAAAAAGTCAAATGTTTGATATTTATTCATAAAAAATAAAATGCGTTTTTTAAACCTTCAACCATCCTTTGTTGACCATTTTCTTTGACATATTAGGTTATTATTCAGTACAGTTACACTGTACATGTATGTGCATTAATTTGCTATCTAAAACACTAACTTATCATTACGAGATAATAAATGCTTTAACCTCGAGTCCTTTTTCGCTTTAAAGTTTTGGGCAAGTGGAAATATTGTTTGGGCAAGTAAATTGAAAACCCACTTGCCCGACAGGGCAAGTGGTGAAAAAAATTCTTGTAGCACCCTGACATGTACATGTACAGTATTGCTCGGAATAAAGTTGACAGATTCACGCCAGGTCTCGCGTGAAAAAAAACAAGATCGGGTCACGCGGTAATAACGCGGTAACTGGTTCCCGTGCGTTACAATTACCGCGTTAATTACCGCGGGAATGTAACACGAGATTTTCTAAAAATCTCGTAATGTACCATCACGTACATCAATCCCTTTGCCATGTATCAAACAAAGAGGATTCGCACGTAAATCACTTAAATGAACGACTCCCGATCTATTTCCTCTCTCTAGTATCTTTTATTCCTACCAAGTTTCTTCTTCTCCCGATCTATTTCCTTTCTCTAGTATCCTTTATTCCTACCCAGTCTCTTCTTCTCCCGATCTATTTCATCTCTCCAGTATCCTTTATTCCTAGTCTCTTCTCCCGATCTATTTCATCTCGTATCATTTATTTCTACCGAGTCTCTTCTTCTCCCGATCTATTTCATCTCTCTTTATTCCTACCCAGTCTCTTCTTCTCCCGATCTATTTCCCTTCTCTAGTATCCTTTATTCCTACCCAGTCTCTTCTTCTCCCGATCTATTTCATCTCTTTATTCCTACCCAGTCTCTTCTTCTCCCGATCTATTTCCCTTCTCTAGTATCCTTTATTCCTACCCAGTCTCTTCTTCTCCCGATCTATTTCCCTTCTCTAGTATCCTTTATTCCTGCCCAGTCTCTTCTTCTCCCGATCTATTTCATCTCTCTTTATTCCTACCCAGTCTCTTCTTCTCCCGATCTATTTCATCTCTCTAGTATACTTTATTCCTACCCAGTCTCTTCTTCTCCCGATCTATTTCCTTTCTCTTTATTCCTACCCAGTCTCTTCTTCTCCCGATCTATTTCATCTCTCTTTATTCCTACCCAGTTTCTTCTTCTCCCGATCTATTTCATCTCTCCAGTATCCTTTATTCCTACTCTCTTCTCCCGATCTATTTCATCTCTCTAGTATCCTTTATTCCTACCCAGTCTCTTCTTCTCCCGATCTATTTCATCTCTCTCTTATCATTTATTTCTACCGAGTCTCTTCTTCTCCCGATTTATTTCCCTTCTCTAGTATCCTTTATTCCTACCCAGTCTCTTCTTCTCTCCATCTATTTCATCTCTCTTTATTCCTACCCAGTCTCTTCTTCTCCCGATCTATTTCCCTTCTCTATATCCTTTATTCCTACCCAGTCTCTTCTTCTCCCGATCTATTTCATCTCTCTTTATTCCTACCCAGTCTCTTCTTCTCCCGATCTATTTCCCTTCTCTAGTATCCTTTATTCCTACCCAGTCTCTTCTTCTCCCGATCTATTTCATCTCTCTTTATTCCCCAGTCTCTTCTTCTCCCGATCTATTTCATCTCTCTAGTATCCTTTATTCCTACCCAGTCTCTTCTTCTCCCGATCTATTTCATCTCTCTTTATTCCTAGCCAGTTTCTTCTTCTCCCGATCTATTTCATTTCTCTTTATTCCTAGCCAGTTTCTTCTTCTCCCGATCTATTTCATCTCTCTTGTATCATTTATTCATACCCAGTCTCTTCTTTCCCCATCTATTTCCTCTCTCTAATATCCTTTATTCCTACCCAGTCTCTTCTTCTCCCGATCTCTTTCCTACCTGTGGTATCCTTTATTCCTACCTAGTCTCTTCTTCTCTCCACCTTTTCCCTCTCTATTATCGTTTATTCCTACCCAGTCTCTTCTTCTCCCGATCTATTTCCTCTCTCTAGTATCATTTATTCCTCCCCAGTCTCTTCTTCTCCCGATCTATTTCATCTCTCTAGTATCCTTTATTCCTATAGTCTCTTCTTCTCCCGATCCATGTTCTTCCCTCTGGTATACCTTCCCAGTCTCTTCTCCCGATCTATATTCTTCTCTCTAGTATCATTTATTTCTACCCAGTCTCTTCTTCCGATCTATTTCCTCTCTCTATTATCGTTTATTCCTACCCAGTCTCTTCTTCTCTCCATCTTTTTCCTCTCTCTAGTATCCTTTATTCCTAGTCTCTTCTCCCGATCTATTTCATCTCTCTAGTATCCTTTATTCCTACCCAGTTTCTTCTTCTCCCGATCTATTTCATCTCTCTTTATTCCTACCCAGTCTCTTCTTCTCCCGATCTATTTCATCTCTCTAGTATCCTTTATTCCTAGTCTCTTCTCCCGATCTATTTCATCTCTCTAGTATCCTTTATTCCTACCCAGTTTCTTCTTCTCCCGATCTATTTCATCTCTCTTTATTCCTACCCAGTCTCTTCTTCTCCCGATCTATTTCATCTCTCTAGTATCCTTTATTCCTACCCAGTTTCTTCTTCTCCCGATCTATTTCATCTCTCTTTATTCCTACCCAGTTTCTTCTTCTCCCGATCTATTTCATCTCTCTTTATTCCTACCCAGTTTCTTCTTCTCCCGATCTATTTCATCTCTCTTTATTCCTACCCAGTTTCTTCTTCTCCCGATCTATTTCATCTCTCTAGTATCCTTTATTCCTAGTCTCTTCTCCCGATCTATTTCATCTCTCTTTATTCCTAGTCTCTTCTCCCGATCTATTTCATCTCTCTAGTATCCTTTATTCCTACCCAGTTTCTTCTTCTCCCGATCTATTTCATCTCTCTAGTATCCTTTATTCCTACCCAGTTTCTTCTTCTCCCGATCTATTTCATCTCTCTAGTATCCTTTATTCCTAGTCTCTTCTCCCGATCTATTTCATCTCTCTAGTATCCTTTATTCCTACCCAGTTTCTTCTTCTCCCGATCTATTTCATCTCTCTAGTATCCTTTATTTGTGTAGTATCCTTTATTCCTCCCCATAGTCTCTTCTCCTCCCAATCTATTTTATCTCTCTAGTATCCTTTATTCCTACCCAGTCTTCTCCCGATCTATTTCCTTTCTCCAGTATCATTTATTCCTACACAGTCTCTTCTCCCGCTCTTTTTCCTCTCTCTTGTTTCCTTTATTCCTACCCAGTCTCTTCTTCTCCCGATCTATTTCATCTCTCTAGTATCCTTTATTCCTAGTCTCTTCTCCCGATCTATTTCATCTCTCTTTATTCCTACCCAGTTTCTTCTTCTCCCGATCTATTTCATCTCTCTAGTATCCTTTATTCCTACTCTCTTCTCCCGATCTATTTCATCTCTCTAGTATCCTTTATTCCTACCCAGTCTCTTCTTCTCCCGATCTATTTCATCTCTCTCTTATCATTTATTTCTACCGAGTCTCTTCTTCTCCCGATTTATTTCCCTTCTCTAGTATCCTTTATTCCTACCCAGTCTCTTCTTCTCTCCATCTATTTCATCTCTCTTTATTCCTACCCAGTCTCTTCTTCTCCCGATCTATTTCCCTTCTCTATATCCTTTATTCCTACCCAGTCTCTTCTTCTCCCGATCTATTTCATCTCTCTTTATTCCTACCCAGTCTCTTCTTCTCCCGATCTATTTCCCTTCTCTAGTATCCTTTATTCCTACCCAGTCTCTTCTTCTCTCCATCTATTTCATCTCTCTTTATTCCTACCCAGTCTCTTCTTCTCCCGATCTATTTCCCTTCTCTATATCCTTTATTCCTACCCAGTCTCTTCTTCTCCCGATCTATTTCATCTCTCTTTATTCCTACCCAGTCTCTTCTTCTCCCGATCTATTTCATCTCTCTAGTATCCTTTATTCCTACCCAGTCTCTTCTTCTCCCGATCTATTTCATCTCTCTTTATTCCTAGCCAGTTTCTTCTTCTCCCGATCTATTTCATTTCTCTTTATTCCTAGCCAGTTTCTTCTTCTCCCGATCTATTTCATCTCTCTTGTATCATTTATTCATACCCAGTCTCTTCTTTCCCCATCTATTTCCTCTCTCTAATATCCTTTATTCCTACCCAGTCTCTTCTTCTCCCGATCTCTTTCCTACCTGTGGTATCCTTTATTCCTACCTAGTCTCTTCTTCTCTCCACCTTTTCCCTCTCTATTATCGTTTATTCCTACCCAGTCTCTTCTTCTCCCGATCTATTTCCTCTCTCTAGTATCATTTATTCCTCCCCAGTCTCTTCTTCTCCCGATCTATTTCATCTCTCTAGTATCCTTTATTCCTATAGTCTCTTCTTCTCCCGATCCATGTTCTTCCCTCTGGTATACCTTCCCAGTCTCTTCTCCCGATCTATATTCTTCTCTCTAGTATCATTTATTTCTACCCAGTCTCTTCTTCCGATCTATTTCCTCTCTCTATTATCGTTTATTCCTACCCAGTCTCTTCTTCTCTCCATCTTTTTCCTCTCTCTCTCTACAGTATCCTTTATTTTTTACCCAGTCTCTTATTCTCTCTTTAGTATCATTTATTCCTATCCAGTCTTTTCTCCTCTCCATCTTTTCCTGTCTCTATAGTATCCTTTATTCATCTGAAATGTGGTGTCATGTCAATCAACACCAAAGTTAAAAAACACCGCGTATTGTTACGCGCCTTTGTTCTGAGAGCGCCGACTCAGGACATACTCGTGGTGGGAATGTAATAAATCTGTCATTATTTGTAAGTCGTTGCTGTGACTACGATACAATGCCACGTGGCATGAGAACAACATTGTTCAATTATTAGAGCATACGAACCATTTAGATTGGAAATTAACAAAATTGAGGAAGCAGTGGCGGATCCAGGATATTCAAATAGAGGGGGTGGGGGGGGGGGGGCAACGGGGCCGGACCCCTTCCTCCCTGGCAAAAAAACACAGACGGGCCCCACCCCTTAGTTTAAAAGTTTTTTTAAAAAAAGATGGTAACCACAAAGTTACTTTTTTTTTATCAAGGGGGGGGGGGGGGGGGGGGGAGGGGCTGTTGAGTAAAAACATGATTATAGTTGTAGTGCTCACACTACCCCCCCCCCTCTTGAGCAACAAGAAAAAGATTTTTAAATTTCCGCCTCCCTCCCCCCCCCCCCCCCCCCCACCTCTATTGAAAAACGCTGGATCCGTCACTGTTTCTTCTACTATTTTCACCATCTCTCATATATTCTCTCTCACTTTCTACCTAAACGTATCACTTCATCAGCCCTCCGATCTTTCAACAGCCTCCATCTCTTTCTTCCTCTAATTTTGATCATCCATTTTCACACGCTTTTTCATGCAACAATGTTTTCTTCATTCTTTCTCAACTACTCTTTTCACCATCTCTCATATCCTAAATAAACCATAATGGCAAACGATGTTAGTAGGATTTACATCATATTACACAAAGGATAAACAAACGATGTACATGTACTTTGCTCTCAATTTTCAAATCTATATTTTCTCGGCGTCATGATAAACATACGATACGTCCAAACACATTGCTTCCTGTCCTATAATTGACGTGAAACTTGCATCAGAAAATGCGCCCAAACCCAAGATTCTATCAGGCACTATATGCAATCAGTATTTAATCCGTTAAATAATTTTCAAATACCATTAAGGGGACCTTTAGAATTGGTTCATAAAAGGAGTATTGTTTCTCTAATCTCCCGTTTCCTCCCAGCCGGCCAGCGCCCTCGTCATCGGGCTCTTGGAATTAAGGGAACCTTTAGAATTTGTTCATAAAAGATTTCTTGAAGTCCGGTTTCTTTCAGGCTCAGCTCACATTTTGATGTGTAAGGGGTTTTCTCTATCTCTCTTTAACTCTTCAGATGAACTTTATTGTTCCCATTCCAATACAATTTACATATATTTACGAACCAAGGGATAATTGTCTGGCGGCAGCCAGATAATCCTATCTTTCCATATGTTATGTTGCTTTACTTCTATCGTCTTCTCTTTTTAATGCATGAGTGCAAAGGCTACACATGAAGAGAAAATATTAACAAAATTATCCATTTCCATCATTAAAGTTCTAATAATATTTTTAATAGGTTAAGGTAAGATTCAAAGCACTAGCTGACATTAGAAGGCGGACGTGGTTTATTTAAAAACGCTCAAGAAATGCCTGAAATACAGGCGCGGATCCAGGGAAGGAGCGTGCTTGGCTCCCTCCCCGCCAAAATGAAAAAGAAAGAGAGAGAGAGAGAGAAGGAGAATAAGGGAAAGGGAAATAAAGAAGAGAGGAAGAAGAAAAGAAACGGAGAAGAAGGAGATCGGGGGCATTGCATCCCAGGCTGTTGCCCCCCCCCCCCCCCCCAAGCAAACAGAGGGAAGGAAGGAAATGGAAAGAACAGAGATAATGGGAAGGAAAAAAGAGGAAGAAGGGGGATACCAGTGCCGATTTTCCCGCCAACAAGGTGTGGATCGGGGGAAGGGGGGGGGGGGGCAAAAGGCAACATAAATGAATCAGAAAATAAAACGAAATCGGTGACATGGCCTCGGACCTCCAATTATCACCTTATTAATCAATCAATAATGATCCCCCCTTTTCTAATATTCCTCTCTTCCTTCATTTCCTTCCTTTCCTTTTTTGATTTGTCCTTTATATTTTCCCATTGTCTTTAGTAGTCTTCTACTATTTCTCCCCGTCTATGTCTCTCTCCAGTTATTTAGTATCTCTTAAGTCCTATGGGGGTGGGGGAGAGGGGGATGGGCCGTCTCGGGCTCCTGAATTCATTTTAATGATTGTTTCTTTTTTAGGTACCTTTTTTCCAGTTTCGAAATTATGGACCATATTTCATTTTCGAAATTATGAACCCTATTGCATTTTCGGAAATACAAACCTTCGGACACCCCCCCCCCCCCCCCCAGGAACGACAACCCCCGTGTGCTATAACACCCGAGGACAAATACCCCCCCCCCCCCCCCGTGGAAAAAATATCCACAGAGGAGAATAAGGACAAATACACCCCCCCCCCCCCCCGTTCATGGACGGGGAACGTCTTTGCCAACTCATATTTCCCAAGGACTGTAAAGACATGGAATAACCTACAACAAGCAACCATTGACCAAACCTCCCTGCTCTCATTTAAAAATGCAGTTACTAAAGAACTTTTTTCAAAAATGTAATCGTCCACCCTCCACCACCTCCAGTCAAAAACTCTTCTTCGGAGTATTTAGGAGGAAAAGAATCCAAGATCGAAGATGATAATTTGCTTCTTTTTTTGGGGGGGGGGGTGGTGAAAATCAAAGGGGGTAATTTTCCGAGGGGGAGGGGGTAATTGCCCTGGCCTGGAGTGTTCGTCCTATAACCCTTTTTATTTATATCAAGTCTCCTCTTCTTCGCATGTATTTTCTCTCCCTAGAATCTTTTATTCTTATCCAGTTTCTGAATCTTCCCATCTATTTCCTCGTCCTAGTAACTGTAGTATTCTTTATTCCTTTACAGTCGCCTCTTCTTCGTTCCATATATTTCCTATCTCTGATATCATTTAATCTTTAATATCTACATGTCTTTAGCTTCCCTTTTATCCTTTATTCTTTGATTGGTCATCTGAAGACATCACCCTCCATGGATGTTTACAAGTCCAGTCAGACATTGATTGATTAGCAATTGAATGACATGAGGTCACTGTCCTCCACACCTCTACCCAACCACGTCTTTCTACTTCCCTCTCCCCCTCACTCTCTCTCTCTCTCCCTCCTCCACGTGATTACATTTCCCAGACATGTTTTGACAGTTCTTATCTAAGATATATGAGACGCCCCAGCCAGCTGAAACTGAAAGGGCTTGTATAGTCTGCCAATTCAGACTTCATACCACTTGGAATACCTCAGGAGAATAAATGACAACCGAAAACAAGCAAACATTTGCTTTAAAAAAATAAACTTGCAAATTATTATTTAGCCAATTATGAGAAGAGCTAACTTGTCATCTGAAAATCACCATTTCGAGATAGAACGAGATTGTACGAGTAGTTGTTGTAGTGGTTTTAAAAATGGAATTCCTTTGTCCGAAACTAGACTTTTAGCTTTTATACCATCGATGGTTCCGACAACGTGTGTAAGGAAATTAATCTTTCGGATAACTTTCATCTGATTTTCGGATTTATAGTCAAAAATGGATATTCTAAAAGTGGGATCACGTCATATAATCAGGTATTAAAAGTATGCACTAATTGATCAATCTGTAGCTAAAAAATTGAATACTGTGTGTTTATGCTTAGTTGGGTCGTTTGTATTTTCAAACCAGAATAAGCAAAGCGGTATGAGAATATTTTATAAACAACTCATGTCCTATGTAATTATCAAACTTGCGTGCCTCGCGCTCGCGTATCGATGAATGAATTGACATTCCTTTGTTTCATTGTCTTTGGTTACTAGGTTACACGCTGGGGTAGTTTAAGTTTATCAGACCATTATAATGTTCAATGTATTTGTGGCTGCTTTTACCTCTTGAAATAAAGGCTCTTCGTGATTCAAATATTCAACAATTATTCTGAAATAATGATGGTATTGTGAAATCCTACCCAAACTCGTCATTTCTCATTATCAAAGAACATTTTTTTCAGCTAATTACAAACAATGTCTGGTTGCCTAAGCCTACGTAGATGTGCGCTACCTTTCGCTTTCTACTCTGGTGAACAACCATCATGTGCAGTAGGCCTACGTGCGAACTTGTGGAATCAAGTCAGTCAATCGGCAATTTCCATTCATTAAAGATCAAAAAATAGAAATCCTCATACATCTCTCACTCACATTTTAATAATTTTATTCATGTTTTGAGGATAGACTAAACATACACGAATCTCGTGTTTTACGAGACTGCGGACTCCCGACTGCGTTACATTACTGTGTAGCCTACGCGGGAGTACTGCGTGAACCAGTTGAGTGGCGGTACTAAATAAATCCCCGCGGTAATTTGGTCACGCGCGTTACACGGCGGTAGGCTGTCAACTTTATTCCGAGCAATACTGTACACATGATAAATATAACTCAACTAACACCTTTCATATCGTCATCAAGGAAACGAATGTATCTTCCAACCTTTGAATTAGTGTAGCTGCATGTACATGTACATACATGTACATGTTGTTCAAATTGGGATGATGTTACAAGTGAACTACAAAAAACAATGAACCACAAGGAAGAAGGAACCAGATCCATTCATCATGTACATCTCGACCAGACTTGCAACGTACAAAAAGAGGCATAGCCTTTCATATTTCCCTGTACTATTTTGTAGCCTAGTACAATACATAGTTTGTAAACAAAATTGATAGAGATGTAATATTATTTGGCTAAGTGGTAAAACTTCTCTCTGATCACATCCTACATTGTAGATTCTGTCATGTTCAGTGACTAGGCGGTGTCAGACAGAGGCCAATTAATTATCTAGAAAATACCTTTCTACATTATTCGCTGTCTGTCATCAATTATCCCGCGAAAAAGGAAGTAAAAGGCCCGTGAGAAATCCTACAACAAACCAAGAAATTCTCCCTTATCAAAAAGTTTCACAGGATTTGTCTGTCTGACACCTACGTTAAAGTGAATTATCTAGATAGCTATTATTCAGGCAATTCAAGATCCCGTCTGCAGGCTGAGATTTACAGTATAATGAGGAGCTATTCGATATGGGCATTTCAAGTTTTCAACACAGATGCACCGCATTGATCTCAGCCATGTACAACTTCACCGTCGAAAGGGTTCATGACAAAAAGACATATTCATCTAGCATTATTTTCTTCTGTTGGAGCGACGAGGGCATTATCTCATTGAACACAACCTTGTATGTTGGGGCTTTGATCAGATTTGAAGATCAGAGCAACACCCTCGCTCCTTTGATCGGTATCAGCAAAAATTACTGTTTTTTTTTTTTTTTTTTAATGCCAAATTTTTTCAAGTTTTCTTGCTGAAACCCTTGAATAACTATTTAAGCTCCAAGGGCAAGATGTGATGTCGTAGGCAAGGATGGTGGGATAATCAACAACAAAATTGTTTGTACATTTAATTTTAAAGATAAAGACCAGTTACATTGTATGGTCATGCGATTGCATTGTGAAAGAAAAGGTGTGGAATTGATCAGAAACAGTTGATCATGTAGCATGTAAGTATTGGTGTGCACTGCAAGGTTCTGGAGTCATCAAAATCATAATAAATTTGGCCGAGTCTTGGTAAAGTAACAAGCACTGTACACAGAAAGCTATAAATGGGACAACACACATGGTGTCGGAGCTACATGTACATGTAGTACTACCTTTTTTTACCCTAGGTAATGAATTTTTAAGGAATTGTTTGGCACATGTCATTTATTTGTAATCTTGAACATTCAGTGTATTAGTTTCGTTTGATTCTGTGAGAATTAATTTTCTTTTTTTACCAGAACTGGAGTTTATCTTTAAGTCTACATGTCAAAATGTATTTTCCAACTGGAAGTATCGTAGGAAGTATAGCAGGAATGATAGTAGGAATGTACATGTACACATGTACATTTACAGGTGTGTACAATATGTCAAAATCTGAGATCAACATGAGATGCATAAAGACTCGTTCAGATATAATATGATGCGGTATACCTCAGGCTCAGACGCTTTTTACAGTGATGTGTTTCTGTATACACTGTATGTAATCAATAAAGCTCAGTGAATATGAAGACCTTTGCTACGGCGAGTTGCCAACTTGACACTCATTTACCGGTACAAGTTCTTAATAAAAGTGGTTATGAAAAATCAGGCCTTAAATTTCAATATTTTTAGGGCAAGGCCACTTTTCTGAAGGGCACATTCCTTATTACAGCACAAATACATGTAGGAAGAATTTAAAGGGCACAAAAAATATCCAAGGCCAATGAGAGGGGCATTGAGGCCAATCAAAAGGGCATCCACGGCCATGGCCTTGGTGGCCTTGGATTAATTTAAGCCCTGAAAATCATATGTAAACGAGCCTTGATGATGTGACTGGTCCAACTACTCACCTCCAGACACTCCAGTCCCATCAGCAGGTACATCATGTGCGGGAGGAGGGGGTTTCAGACCAGATACCACTTCATAGTTCTTTGCTCCACCAGTCTTGGGTAAGTTGGGTTTCCTTTCATACAGACTAACGTACGTTCCAGGAAAACTGCCTTTCTCTTGAGTCCTTTCATTCTTTCCTTCCAACCAACTCTCTGGCTTCTCCACTGTACCCTTGAAGTAAGGCAACCTATCAGGGTTCTCCACTACCAACACATCTCCAGTCTTCATGATGATGTCCTGATCCGACGTGGGTTCATAGTCGTGCAAAGCACGGTATTTCACTATTTCTCCCATTTTGAGAGATTATTACGGGGGTACTGTACCTCAAAAAACAGAATACACACTACACAAGATCATCTGGTGCATCTAATCAACATGTATAGGTCCATAAAGTACAGTATCATAACATCCAATGTCAGCGTAGGTGGCCAAGGTCGAAATAATGCAGGCAGTACTGATGTCACCTACATCTACAGTTCACCTACAGTAAATTAAAAAAGAGAAATGATGTGATAAGAAATCTGAAGTAAATTTGCCTTCTAATTCTACTCATGAAATATTGAATTATGGTACATGGATATTCAGATAAATATATGCAAAGCATTATTGTGTACATGTACATTATTTATAGTCATTAAGAAGGAAAAAAAACACCAATGGGGTTACGAGGATTCAAATCCTTGGAGTATGTTGCTTGAGGTTGATAACCATATTTCCTTTGTATTTTCTTTTTCAGTCTCACAACTTCCCATCTCCCTCCATTTTAGGATTTTAGAACAATAAAACACAAACTACTGGAAATAATTTACCAGGTACCATGCACTACTACCATATGAATTTCTTGTGAATTGTCAAAAGAAAAAATCATTAATGCAATAAAAACATCAAAAAGTATCAGAGGAAAATTTGATAAGAAAATTTAAAATCAAGATGTTCATTGTCAACATCAAAATGCCTTGACATTGTCTCACAATGTCTTTCAATGGATTCCTATTTTTAGAAAATATCCTGTAAAGACTTGTCCCCTAAGTTTTCACTTGTGTTATTTTTTACTTGGTTGTTGTGCATTGTGGCCTGACACAGAAATGCCAATTTTAAAGATCAGCTATGCGTGACATTTTCATGAATCGGCACGCAAGGGTATAGCCTACGTTTCAAAATGCGTGACGCGACGTGATAGCCGGCCTGCATGCATGCATGCGATACATACATGTACGTACACAAACCCTGCGAGGAGCTAGCCGAGGCCTCGAGCTGGTCGGCCAGTAAGTAGTCTAGCAATTACTGCCCTTTTTCTTTTTTTCCCCCAGTCTCGTCCTGATGCGTGACAAAAATGGTTGCCATGCGTGACAGCGTTTTCAGACCCTCGATGCGTGACTGTCACGCATAAAGCGTGACACTTGGTAGCTCTGCTGACATTCAATTTGAGATCATAACATTTCCTGCAACCTTTTTGTAGCAAAACATGAATATCCTTTGACCTTTGAATGATTTTATCAGAAACTATCACCATTTTAATCATGAGGTGAAAAAGTTGCATATTTAAATGGCATGGCCATGGCATTGAAAAGTTGGAGAAGTTTCATTTAGTTAACAGGGTTCTTGTTAATTTTTCTGATAGCAGGCTATTTATGATTTACAGGAGGCTACTAAAATTGCAAAAGAAAAATCTCTGTGCGCGTAGCGCACATCACGAGCGCGAAGCGCGAAGTCCCTTGCGGCCGGGGTCCAGGGTTTTTAGATGCTCTCTGGTGCTATCTTAGCCTTATTTTTGAAGATATGACCACACTGTATGAGCCATAGTTAAATGATAAAGATCATGAATATTTTGGCTGAATAACTTACTTTTCATATGATATACAATATGAAATGAAAATGCTCCATTATTGTTTCTGATAAATCAATCATATTTGTGATGAATCTACAATTTTGAATTACATGATAATGATACAAGGTAGTCCTGGGCAAAAACGGTTAACTGACGTTTACAGGACCTTGTCAGTGAAGAAAATCGTTTGCGATAAAAAATTAAAAAAATTGGAACACACATAAAAAAAATATGACAAAATTGGATTGGTAAATGGTTTGCAGGTATGTGACAGCTGTCACAGGGGTCTGGGGGTGTTACGCCCCCAGCAGGGTCCAGGTGCAGTGCCTCAGTCTGGAGGGGAGTCTCCCCTGAAGGCAAGCCCCTAGCATTTCAAGATCTCCCATTCAGATTCTAGAGACCTTAGAAGGAAAAATCTTGTCAATTCAATCAGAATGTATTAAACTTTTCTCGCATATTGAAATGTAATGTGACACATGTTTAATATTCATGTACCTGAGGCTGAAACTTTTTGCAATAATTACATAGTGAATGATCATTCCATTTCTGAATCTGAGGACTGGCTAAGAAGATCCTCATCCAGACCTAGGATGTCAAGGGTGGACTTCACCTCCTGGTCTTCAGCTTCATCTTGCCCACTGGCACCTTCTTCACTTTGCCTGGTGACTGTCGTCGGCTTGTCATCATTCTGAGCTGCAGCACTGTGGGTTTCAACTTCTAGTCCATCAGTCTCTGTCGGCTACGATTTTTTTTTTTTTTTTTTTTTTTTTATGGTGCCGACAGCCGGCTACGATTGCCGTTACAGCCGGAAAAAATAGCCGGTTGCCGGCTATTAACAAGAACCCTGCAGTTATCAGGTTATCCAGGGTTCCAATGATTCAGTTTACTCCCAGTCACATGTGATGCCAAATATTAATAAATAGAGGTCTAATAAAAGCAGACAAATATTTTTTCATTTTTTATTTTTTAAAGTGAGAACTAACATTTTAAGTTTTAGTTTTACAACGTCAAGGAAGAAGAGAAATCTGAAAATCTGAGTCTTACGTACGTGTGGAAGTTCATCAGAATTGGAGCGGATCAATGTCACTGATATAGTCCAAGATCAGTGATTGTTAACTTGGCCTGGCTTGTGAATAGATTGAGTGCAATCTCAACCCCTGCAACAACACGCAGTTCTTCTGCTAATTAACCGGGAGAGTAGCCGCTGCGCTACAGACCGGTACGGTGAGGTTCCCTTCTTGTCGTAAACGTACGAGACGTGACGTATCTGTTCCACTAGTTCATCAATTCACAACCCCTTGACTGTTCCGGCATTTTGCAAAGCGAGGTTCAGAATTTTCGAATCACGGAATCTTGTTCCTTTCGTCGATCTTACAAGAGGAAATAATACATATTTTAACATGTCCAGCCTCCAGCTCCAGGAAGCAAAATGGGACAACCAGGAAGCTGAAAGGCACATCGACGAGCTAGTGCGAAAGGTCATTTGACAAGCGCCATCTACCGCTGTAAGACAGTGCAATGTGTAGTCTAATGATGACTTTCTTGCCTTCATTCATATAATTTATATTTTATGTTGATCCTCAAAGGGTGGACGTCAATGTAAATTAATGATTGTTGAAACTAATTTATACCATCCTTAACGGACTAATGATAAACTCTCTGTCCTCATAATCTATATCCATCAATAGCTAGAGAGAGAGAGAGGAGGGGGGGGGGGGGCAGAGGGAGGGAGAGAGACAGAGAGAGAGAGAGATTGAAAGATTGAGAGAGTGGGGGAGGAGGGGGTAAAAAGTATAAAGTGGGCCACCTTTAGTCATAGGTAAGCTAAGCAGAACAATAAAAGCTTAGATATAAGGCAAGAGAAAGGGGGGAAATTCATAGAGATGGGAGGTAATTTCTTTTAATAAAAAAAGTGATATTGAATTGATGTTTTTCTTGGGACTCTCTCTGTATCTCCCTCCCTTTCTTTTCCTCTTTCAATCCCTCCCTCAATCCCTCCCTCTCACATCTCATTCCTCCATCATCTCCTTTTGCTCTTTCTATCTTGATTTCTCTTCCATCTTCACTTCATCTTCCTTTATTTGTTTTAGTTTCCGTCTTTCCCAACTACACTCTGGTTTTAAAGATAAAGTTGAGTTCTGGTCATGCGATTGCATTATGAAAAAAACGGTGTGGAGTCGATCAGAAAAGGTTGATCATCTAGCATATAAGTATTTGTGTGTATTGCAAGGTTCTGGAATCATCAAAATGATACAAAATTTGGCCAAGTCTTGGTAAAGTTACAAGCATTGTACACAGAAAGATGTATATGAGACTACACGAACATGTGGCGTAAAAATCTGTCCCGATTTTTACGATGTTACATGCCATATTTAGAATATGAAGGCATTTGAAGAGCCATGCTTTTCAGGGAGCATGTTTTATCTGATGTTCTTCCACACTTGCATAATAACAATGATAACGCTCACAAATTATTTTTCACCTCTTCCCAGAACTCAACCTTCTCTTTAACGTATGCATAACAATAAAATCAGATTTTGAAAGACAAATTTTTCAAATTAAGGAGGCATAGCAAGACATATATTTATAAAGTATTTATTAATACATAACATGACATTTACAATCATCAATACGCAATCAAGTGATTGGAAAATACAGAGTACAAATACATTCATGAAAACACAAACAAAAAAAGAAAAACAGACAGAAAGTCAGAAAACATGCCCCAATACTAGATAATTCAACATGGCCATTGTCTGTTGACTAACGGCTGGAAGCGAATTAACTCTGTGTTACGAGTTAACAGCTCTAAATATGAAAGTATAATAACTTAACCTGTGTCATCCAATATTTTGACCCCTAATTTTTTTTCTTCAAATGACCTGATAAATCCGTTTACATTTTGGTGAAAATCATCTATTGGTCAGGAACTGATATGCTCAAAAACATCCTCTCTCTAAGTTAGACACTACTCGTCAATGGACGATGCTAGACTAATACCCCTCTAAACTGTAATACGAAATACATAGAACTGAAAGTTGCAAAACAGAAGAAGATTGAAGGAAGAATTATTTTGATTACCTGTATATATCCTATGATATACACTGTAGAAAAGGAACTATTACCCACTATTTCCGTATTGTTTGACGTTTTTCATCTGTTTTTATCTTTTGTAATTATTGTGCAGTGACTTTATGATTATTTGTATCATGATGCATGTACAAATTACTTGATTAATACAACTTTTAAAAGATTAAAAAAAAATATATATCCCTCAAAACTAAAGCTATATCGTGAGATACATGTATTCTCTTTATCTTCATACATATATCATTGTAATAGCAGATAGTATGCAAGGCTTTGTCAAAAACCAGTAAATCTTTGTAAAGAATGAAATAGACACCATGTGTGGTTTCAAATTGAAGCCTCCAGAATATAACACATTCCACTAAGTATTTGCAATACGTGTAGCCCCTTTCTTTGAAGTTCAAAATCAATTTCCTATTTTTTTCATGAAGTATGTATTTAACAATAATACCCTTCAAACAGATTGGTCTCTAATGAAATGTAAAGGCGTTCTTGACTCGAGTGGTTATTGCTACACGATCACCGACTACACTATTCTGTATACTTCTAAAATCTATAAAATGCCTGAGTCTCCATGTACATACAAAGGCAAGGATATCGCTACATGAGATAAGTCTGTCCAAAAGATATGTCATATTTGGGATACATTTTATATATCCTTAAAATATTTTACCAATTAGTTCCCAGTTTGTTTACTCATCTAAAATTGTCCTTGTCTCTGACTGTAGAATTCAACAAGAACTTCCTTGAAGGAGCAGGACATTTTGATTAAAACATGAACAATGCCACAGAAGGTTACAAATGTAGCACGTCTAGATATGATCCCTTTTAGATCACTCAATTGATGAAAGAGTTTGGGGCTCATTTAAAAGAAGAAAAAAGATGTCAATATCAAATTTCTTATAATCATTACAAAAAAGAACCTTCACAACAATAAAAACAATAATTGCAATAGTTCAATGTTCACAGCAAAAAAAGAAAGTTTTAAATGTAATTTACATAACAATTCAATGATTTTTGTGGTTAAAATGAATGTCTGTGAGGAGAAAGTACAAACAGGTACATTAAATAGATGTGTATGATGTACTGTACAACATGGCATTGTACATTATGGAATTATGTATACACGATGTGCATAAATGGAACACACACAAAATCCCTTGAAACAATGAAATATTTTTGATATCATATTTCCTTTAAATCTGGATGATCTCATTTATATTGAAGACAAAAGAATAGATGTCAGTAATGTCATACTTTCACTATCATCACTCGTTTTGTTGTTGTTAGTTGTTACTATTAGAAGCACTCAACATTATAAATACATGAACCTTCCAAGCAAATCGGAGGGAAGAAACACACAAATATCAACCTGTATGAGGCAATTATGCTTTGTGTTTTATGCTACATTTTTTGTTATACAGTGAATCCTGTCTATAAAGACCACCCAAGGGAGACAAGAAAAGTGGTCTTTATAGGCAGGTGGTCTTTATAGGCAGGTGGTCTTTATGTACAGGTTCATTTAGTACATGTTTCAAGGAGAACCCATTTTCAAGGGAAACAACAAATGTGGACTTTGTAGACAGGTGGTCTTTCTATACAGGTGGTCTTTCTATACAGGTGGTCACTAAAGCAGGTTTGACTGTATCATGTATCTACATGTACATTCACATCTAAATGTTGACATGATGCTGTAAAACATCACATAGCTTCAGGGAGGAAGGTAAATTGAATAAAGCATAATTGACTTCACTTTAATATATTAACCACATTGTGATGGTAGTATATTGATTAACTTGACAGGTAATATGAATGAAAGGTTTTACACACCTGACGACAGACATCCTGCATCAGGATATGCAGAAAACTACTGCACAATGAGTTAAAGGTTCTTTCAGTTAAGACACAGTAAAACCTGCCCAAAAAAAACTGCATTAAAAAAAAAAAAAATGGCAACTGCGCACAACAATTGTCCTTTGCACATCATCATAAAAAAGAGTTTGCGGTTTACCCCCATCATATCTGAAAGAAGCCTATCAGGATAATCAATTCATACATGCTCCTCATCAACGTACAGTGAGATAACAGGGGGTGTTTCACAAACATCCTAAGTTAAACTTATCTCTAAGTTGGACTTAACAATTATGGAAAGCCATTAGCGTCCATGAAAATATTTTGTAAAAGTTTTTTTCAAAGGCATAAAATGTTGATTCAAATCATTCATATTTTCTGTTATCGAGGAGATTTCATGTTCTTCATGTGGAATTTATGAAAAGTCTCAAATATTTGAATTTGCTCTTTTGAATATATTTTTTTTTAGGCTACTAATGGCTCTCCATAATGTTTGAAGGCAACTTAGACCCCGTTCTCACTCACTTCGTTGGAGCGCTCTGGAGCGCTCTAACTAAGACCCGCTCCTCAGGAGCGGTTCTTAGGTGAGTGAGAACGCTCAAAGTGGTCCAGGAAGCGGACTTCTGGACCGCTCCAGAAGTCCACCTTCCGAGGTGGTCTTGAGGAGCGGGTCTTATTAAGAGCGCTCCAGAGCGCTCTAACGTGCAATGTGAACGGAAAGCGTACTTTGAGCGGAAGTGAGCTAGTGACGTTGCGTGCGAAACATGTAGTACGGTACATACGGTTTGGATTCCGCGCGCGAAAAAATTGACCCGCCTACCTGAGCTGCCATAGCAACAAGACCACTTTGACTCGTGGAGCGGTTTGAGCCATAAAAACTGCTCGGAGTGTGAACGCTCGCAAACCGTTCCTCAAGACCCGTTCCTCTGGAGCGGTCTAACTTGGAGCGCTCTCAAAGTGAGTGAGAACGGGGTCTTAGAGCTAAGTTCGACTTGGGATCTTTGTGAAACACCCCCCCCCCCCCCCCCAGATCTACAAAACTTACAATACCACCCGCTGTTGAACCAGAAAGTCATTTCTATTCATATGGTCGAATCTGTAAGACGTGAGCCATATAACACATCTTTTATCTGTTTACTTCATCCTTTTATCCGACTAATGACTAATATATCTTTCTTGGCCCTGTAACACAAAGGTTTGCGATCCATTGCAACATCGGGGTGGCCAATCAAGATCATTGTTGCATGTACATATTGTTAACAGGACTGACTATCAACCAATCAGAATCGATATATTAAAATGTACCATAGAATCTATACTGAGAGCCAGGGCTGCGTCTCACGAAACCGTCATAAGTACAAGTTGAGCGACATCCGATTGAAATGCATGTTAAACTTAATACACGCATTTCAATGGGATGTCGCTCAACTTGTACTTATGACGGTTTCGAGAGACGCAGCCCTGAAGGACATTACCTTATATGGGCAATGGTGTCACACTTGTCCCATGAGACACCTGTCTTTCATCCATTTATTTCATGAATATGAATAGCCTTTGATGTAAATATTGATTGGTGGTTCTGTCTGGTATCACCACCATATGACAAATTAAAATGTCTATACTACAGTGAAACCCGTCTATAAAGACCACCCAAGGGAGACAAGAAAATTGGTCTTTATGTAGGTGGTCTTTAGATACAGGTTCCTTTAGTATGTATTTCAATGAGAAACCATTTTCAAGGGAAACACAAAATGTAGTCTTTGAAGACAGGTGGTCCTTCTATACAGGTGGTCACCAAAACAGGTTTGACTGTACGTATACGCCGAACAGGACACCTGCACAGAATCAGCCAGATCCTTTGATAGAGTTAGGGTGCGTTCAATCAACACTTTTTCACCCTAGAATCACGGTTTTCAAAGACGTTTAGTTTAAAACACGGTTGCGTTCAAGCGATTTTTTGTCGGTCGTAAAAATAAACGTGTTTAAAAACACAAACATGAATCACTGAAAAAGATGCGTTTTGTATCATGATTCTGCAGAATCACGGTCGCTAAAATTTGCTTGAACGAACGGAGATCTCAATCATGATTCTAAGACGTCATTATCGTGGCCTGTTCCGGTTTGACCGACAGTCGACCGTAAACACAGACAGAAAGCACGCGGCGAAGTTGACCTATACTTCCTGGGTCAAACTGCACAGTGTGATGGGCAGTGGCTGGGCTTGAAATGAGCGAGAATCAGCGTTGATGAAAAATCGCTTGAACGCTCTCCCGCAGTAACCATGTTTTTTAACGGCATTTTGATTCGTGATTCCTGTTTGTGATTCTAGCTTTAAAAAATCGCTTGGTGTCTTTTAGGCTCTCAGTGTATGTGTCTTCCTTTTCTTTTTCCACTTGGATTTCCAGGAGAGAAATATCAACATATAGCACTTTTGACATCTCAAATACTGATGGGTATAAATGGAAGACATAATGAAATATTCTACATAATATATTCTACATATTGGGCAGAATGTATCAATAATTGACAAACCATCACACTAATGACACATTTACACATACCGGTACGTTGTAATCTACTGTTTTTAACCAATAAAAAAGAACTCTAGAGAAGAAGAAAAAAAAATCTTGTCACCAGAACCCAATATTATCTTTCATCTTCAAAAAAATTGCATAAGCATATCAAACGATGAACATGCAGTTTCAATTAAAATCTATTTCTGTCTATGTGTGTAGGAAAGAGGGAAAGGCATAATAGTTGGGGTTGAAAAAAGGAAGAATTTTTAATATAATAGTTTCCATCATCTCCTTCGCCAGTCCAGCAAATGGTCTATCTATCTATCTCAGGTAATACATATTACATACATACATCAATATACATAGGACTTTTAATGGAATACAGATCCTACGTTGGTAGGTTTTGCACTTGGACACATTTTAATGCACATAATTCAAAGTCTTGGTTCACTGTACTCTCAGAAATTCAACTATTTATAAAATATAAGTATTTATACAGCATTTTAATATATACATTATATACAACATTTGTGAATGTACTACACTGTATGACTATTGTATGTACTACACTATATGACTCTTGTATTTACTACACTTTATGACTGTTGTATCTAATCCTCTAATTCAATCCCTTTTGCCCTGAGGCCTCATTCAGACTTGATAAAGTAAAACACATTAGAAATATTGAATGACTGAAGCAAAGTATGCATAGGGAACCTGTTTACATACACATATAGAAATGAAAATATCATGAATCAAAAAGTTTGCGTAAGTCTTTGTTGTGTGATTTTTTTCTTAATTTCTCCTCTTTTTTTCATACTCAGACTTGCCATTCATTATATCTGGGCCACATATTACATGCCTTTTGATTGATGACAAGGTTAATATATTATCTAGCGTAAGTCAATGGCTCATTCTGTATTGATCAAACTTAAGATCAATCATGCCGGGTAACTCTTTATAATATGCGGCCCTGAAATGTCTTTCATTTTACTGCAATAGTATTTATGAGGCAGTTTACCAGGGGCACGTTTCACAAAACTTGTTATCAGTGACAAATGACAATTTGTGTTATAAGCTACTGAAATCCTTGCTTCTGATTGGTTATCAGCAGATTTGACACTGATTTTCTCAGAAAGTTTTTATCTATTTCAATTTTTTCGGAATGAATACCATTGTCATTTCTTCCAATGTAATATTGCATACCGTTGGTGGGCTTTACTGACAGAGAATGCAGAAATAAAATTACAATAAAAAGAGAAATACAACTAATGCATAGATGATTTTCTTACCTTTGGAAAAGGTTACTGTCACTGTCTATCAAAACGTAACAGTGACATTAAAGCCCCTCTAAAGTGTTGGGAGCCACCCAAATTTAATGGCACAATTTTACCTAAATTGTATCATAATGTGAAAGAGGGTGTAATTTAAGACACATTCCTGCAAGGATTTTCAAAACAAATGTGTTTAAAGTCAAATATTGATGAAAGAAAACAAAATTCAGGTTTTCTGCGTTCAACAGAAAACCCAAATTATGTATACTTTTATCAATTTATTTGTCTTCAGACACTTTTGTGGGAGAGAAATCTTTGCAGAAGCGTGTCTTAAATAAACATCCTCTTTCACATTATGATACAATTTAAGTGAAATGTTGCCATCAAATTTATGTGAATTTGGGGCTCCCAACACTTTAGAAGTGCTTTATCCTTATCTAATTGACAATTTATAATGGAGTATTGCTATTTCAGTTTACATGTTCATATAAGTATACCCCTTCCTCCGTTTCTTGATTACATTTTGAATATATATGTCATGTTCATATTAAAGCAAAAGTGAACTAGCCATGTTCCAATGCACATCTTCCCTCTTCCATATCGTTGAAGACCTCGTTTTAATGCTGATCAGGTGACAGTTCTCCAAAGTGTTTTTTTTCTTCTTCTGCAGAATGAATAAGATACAACCTACACTCTATGATCTCACATCATCTGCTGAAATTCATCCATTGCACTTTGGTCTGATGCTGCTTCACCATGTCGAAGAAGTCTGTAGAGAGGAAGAACAGAAATAGTATCTATGTCACTGTAAGGTATTATCTAATACAGTACAAACCTGTCTTAGTGGCTACCTCCCTATCAAGGCCACCTGTCCATAATGGCCATGCATTTTGTTTCTCTATTGCAAAAGAAATGTATGTTGTAGAACCTGTCTAGAAAGTTCATCTGTCTACAGTGGCCACATTTTCAGTTCCCTTGAGTGGCCTTTACAGACAGGTTTGACTGTATTTATATGTACTGAATTTAATTTAGTCCGAAGTGCTTACAATACGGATACATGTAGGTACTCTCCATATTTGCCATCGGAACTATCCGACGAATCCTGTATGCTTACAATGACTCTTCTAATTTACTTTTCTTGACTCACTTGACTCTCAATCCAAAGGTTGAGGGTACACATTCCAGCTCAGCACTAACGCCTTTGGGAAGATATCAATCTACTTTAGCCACTCTCCACCCAGGTGGAAATGGGTACAAGATATGCCAGAGCGCTACATATTTGACTGCCAGCTATGACCGGGGTAATAATGTAGGAGTGCCAGGAGGTCAAAAAGAGACAGACACTTGGTTTTTAAGAAGCCACC